>ML355570.1:33098-58261 GCA_005239505.1 Nicotiana paniculata
CCCTACCAGCCCCCCCCCCCCCCGAGCTCTCCTATACCCTTATGGGATCGCAGACATGACTATGCGATCGCATAGAGTAACAGAATCCCTCCTCTCGCACTACACTATGGGATCGCGGATGAACTTATGCGATTGCATAATGTTAGACACCAGACACCAGCAAAATACACTTTACACCAGATTTTTCCTAGTTTTTGCACTCCGACACCTACCCGAAACTCACCCCGAGCCCTCGGGGCTCAGAACCAAATATGCACACAACCTCAAAAATATCCTACAGACTTATTCGGGTAATCAAATCACCAAAATAACATCATAAAAATCGAATTAAACCTCAAAATCAACGAAATTCCTCAAAACTTCTTTAAACATCAATTTTTGCATTTAAGGTCCGAATCACGTCAAACGGATTCTGTTTCTTACCAAACTTCACAAACAACACATATAAATCATATTGAACCTGTACCGGGCTCCGGAACCATAATACGGGCCCGATACCACAGGTTTCACATCAACTCTCATTTTCTAAAACCTTTATATTTTTCAGAAAATAATTTTCTTCAAAAGTTTATTTCTCGGACTTGGCACCTAGAATTCGATTTCGGGCATACTCCCAAGTCCCATATTTTCCTACGGACCCTCCGATACCGTCAAATCACGGGTCCGAGTCCGTTTACCAAAAAGATTGACCAAAGTCAACTTTATTCAAATAATTATTATAAAAATCTTCATTTTATCTATTTTTCACATAACGGCTTCCTGGCTACATGCTCGGACTGCGAATGCACATCGAGGTAAGATAAAAGGAGGTTTTCACGGCCTCGGAACACAGATTTAGCTAAAATTATACGGGATGACCTTTTGGGTCATCAAAATCTCCACCTCTAAAACATTCGTTCGTCCTCGAACGGACATAGAATGGTACCTGAATCGGGGAAAAGATGGGGATATCGGCTCCGCATATCGGACTCGGACTCCCAGGTAGCTACCTCAATAGGCTGACCTCTCCACTAAACACGAACCGAAGGATAACTCTTTGATCTCAACTGACAAACTTGCCGATATAATATGACTACCGTCTCCTCCTCATAAGTCAAATCCTTGTCCAACTGGACACCGCTGAAGTCAAGTACATGAGAGGGATCGACAATATACCTTTGAAGCATAGATACATGAAACACCGGGTGTACGGCTGATAGACTAGGTGGAAAAGCAAGTCAGTAGGCCACCTCTCCCACCTTGTCCAGAATCTCAAATGGACCAATGAACTAGGGCTCAACTTGCCCTTCATGGGCGACACCTGAAGAGATACCCGGTCTCCAATCATAAATGTCAAATCACGAACTCTGCGATCCGCATAACTCTTCTTCCTGGACTGAGTTGTACGAAGTCTACCCTGAATAATCTTCACTTTATCCAAGGCATCCTGGACTAACTCTGAACCCAAAAATCTAGCCTCTCCCGGCTCGAACCACCCAACTGGCGACCGACACCGCCTACCATACAACGCCTCCTACGGAGCCATCTGAATGCTCGACTGATAGTTGTTGTTGTAGGCAAACGCATCTAAAGGCAAGAACTGGTCCCATGAACCTCCAAAGTCTATGACACATGCCCGCAACATATCCTCCAAAATCTGAATAGTACGCTCGGACTGTCCGTCCGTCTGAGGATGAAATGTTGTGCTCAAATCGATCCATGTGCCCAACTCACGCTGAAATACTCTCCGAAAATGGGAGGTAAACTGAGTACCTCGGTCAGAAATAATAGACACGGACACACCATGCAATCGAACAATCTCCCTCATATAGATCTTTGCTAACTTCTCTGAAAAATACGAAACTGATACAGGAATGAAGTGTGCTGACTTGGTTAGCCTATCCACAATGACCCACACCGCATCAAACATCCTCTGAGTCCATGGGAGTCCAACTACGAAATCCATGGTGATACGCTCCTACTTCCACTCAGGAAGCTCAATCTGCTGCATCAAACCACCGGGTCTCTGGTGCTCGTACTTAACCTGCTGACAGTTCAAGCACCGAGCTACATATGCTACAATATACTTCTTCATCCTCCACCACTAATAATGTTGCCGCAAGTCCTGGTACATCTTTGCGGCGGCTAGATAATGGAATACCGAGAACTATGCGCCTCCTACAATATCAACTCCCGAATTCCATCAACATCAGGTCCACCAATACGACCCTACATCCTCAAAACTCCCTCATCATCAACTGTGACCTGCTTGGCACCTCCGTGTCAGACCTTATCTCTAAGAACACATAAATGACGATCATCACACTGCCTAGCCCGGATATGATCATATAATGAAGAACGGGCCACAGTATGGGCCAAAACACTGCCAGTCTCAGAAACCTCCAATCTCATGAACCGGTTGGCGAAAACCTGAACATCTAAACTAAGCGATCGCTCTCCGACTGACAAATAAGCAAGACTACCCATACTGGCTGACTTCTGGCTCAAAGCATCGGCCACCACATTGGCCTTCCCCGGATGATATAAGATGGTAATGTCATAGTCCTTCAACAACTCTAACCATCTCCTCTGCCTCATATTCAACTCCTTCTACCTGAACAAATACTGCAAACTCTTATGATCCGTGAACACATCACATGGCACCCTATATAGATAATGCCTCCAAATCTTCAACGCATGAACAATAGTTGCTAACTCTAAATCATGAACTAGATAGTTCTTCTCAAGAACCTTCAACTGACGAGAAGCATAGGCTATATAACCTTTCCACCCTGCATCAACACTCCACCAATTCCCACCCGTGAAGCATCACAATACAAGGTATATGGTCCTGAACCTGTGGGAAAAACTAACACTGGCGCCGTGGTCAAGGTTGTCTTGAGCTTCTGAAAGCTCGCCTCACACTCATCTGACCACCTGAACGGGGCACCCTTCTGGGTCAACTTGGTCATCGGGGCTGCAATAGATGAAAATCCCTCCACAAACCGACGATAATAACCTGCTAAGCCCAAGAAACTCCGAATCTTTGTCGCTGAAGTGGGCCAAGGCCAATCTCTAACTGCTGAAATCTTCTTGGGATCCACCTGAATACCCTCTGATGATACCACATGGCCTAGAAATGCAACTGAACTCAACCAGAACTCACACTTGGAAAATTTGGCATACAACTGACTATCCTTCGGAGTCTAGAGGATGACTCGAAGGTGCTGCTCATGCTCCTCTCGGCTACGGGAGTAAATCAAAATATCATCAATGAAAACAATCATGAATGAATCCAAATAGGGCCTGAATACTCGGTTCATCACCTCCATAAAAGCGGCGAGGGAATTTGTCAACCGAAATGACATCACCAAGAACTTATAATGCCCATACCGAGTGCGAAAAGCTGTCTTAGGGACATCAGACACCCTAATCCTCAGCTGATGGTAACCAGATCTTAAGTCAATCTTGGAAAACACTATAGCACCCTGAAGCTGGTCAAATAAATCATCAATCCTCGGAAAAGGATACTTATTCATAACAGTAACCTTGTTCAACTGCCGGTAGTCAATACACATCCTCATCGAGCCATCTTTCTTCTTGAAAAACAACACTGGGGCACCCCAAGGAGAAACACTAGGCCTGATGAAGCCTTTAGCTAGAAAATCCTGTAACTGATTCTTCAGCTCCTTTAAATCTGGCGGGGCCATACGATATGGCGGAGTAGAAATGGGCTGAGTACCCGTAGCCAACTCAATACAAAAGTCAATATCTCTGTCGGGTGGCATACCCGACAGGTCACCAGAGAATACCTCTGGGAACTCACGAACCACGGGCACAGACTCCACAGAAGTAACCTCGGCACTAGAATCATGAACATAGGCCAAATAGGCCAAACAACCCTTCTCGACCATGCGTCGAGCCTTCATATATGAAATAACTCTACCGGAAGAATGACTAGGAGTCTCTCTCCACTCTAATCG
The DNA here is from genome assembly GCA_005239505.1 of Nicotiana paniculata. Classification (NCBI taxonomy): domain Eukaryota; kingdom Viridiplantae; phylum Streptophyta; class Magnoliopsida; order Solanales; family Solanaceae; genus Nicotiana; species Nicotiana paniculata. Next base: position 37,061 of record ML355570.1, read on the forward strand.
AGGTACTCCGGTAAGGCCAAAGTCACAGTCTTGGCATGACAGTCCAGAATAGCATGATAGGGAGATAACCAATCCATCCCCAATATAACATCAAAGTAAACCATATCAAGAAGCAAAAGATCTACCTGAGTCTCCAGACCACCAATAACCACTAAGAATGAACGGTAGACTCGATCTAACACAATAGAATCACCTACTGGTGTAGACACATATACAGAAGTACTTAGGGAATCACGAGCCATACTCATATAAGGGGCAAAATATGAAGACACATAGGAGAATGTAGAACCCGGATCAAATAAAACCGAATCATCTATGCTGCAAACTGAAACCATACCTGTAATGACTGCATCAGAGGCCTCAGCCTCAGGCCTGGCAGGAATAGCATAGCATCGGGGCTAAGCCCCACCAATCTGAACATCTCTGGGTCTACGCACTACAGCCTGACCCCTACCTCTCTTGGCCTGTCCTCCACCTCTAACTGTCTGGCCTCCACCTCTGGCACCTCGACCTCCACCCCTAGCTGGCTGAGAGGGTGGGGGTGCACCTGGTGCGGGAATCATAGCTCGGGAACCCTGATATTGAGAACCACTAGAAGCTCGGGGGGAAAACCTTCAAATGTGCCCCATACCATAGCAAGGGTAACAAGATTTCTGCTGCTGAGAATGTTGACCCTGAAACTGTCCCTATCGACCAGAATAACCACCCTGGATGCTTTGAAGCGGTGGTGCATTGATAGGAGCTGATGGTGCACTGCAGTATACCTAAAACGCTGACTAGAATGGACTAGGAGGATGATCTCTGCCAAAGGAATCTCTGCCTCCAGATGAGGCACCACTGAATCGACCGGAATGGCGAGGTCTCTTGTCAGACCCCTAACCACTGCCCTGTGATAAGACCATCTCAATACGCCTGGCCACATTGGCCGCCTCCTAGAATTAAATATGTGTACCTATCTCTCTAGCCATCTGGAGTCTAATAGGCTGAGCTAGACCCTCAATAAACCTCCTCACCCTCTCACGATCAAAGGGGAGTATCATGATAGCATGTCGGGCCAAAGTAATGAACCAGGTCTTATACTGTGTAACAGTCATAGATCCCTGCTGGAGGCGCTCAAACTGACTCTGAAGACCCTTTCTATGAGTAACTGGTAGAAACTTCTCCGAGAATAACTCGGAGAACTGAGCCCAAGTCAAAGGCGAAGACCCAGCTGGTCTGGTCAAACAGTAGTCCCTCCACCAAGTCTTGGCGGTACTAGAAAGACAGATTATAGCAAAATCAACTTCATTGGACTCCATGATGCCCATGCTCCGAAAAACCTCGTAGCAACTGTCCAAGAAATACTGGGGATCCTCTAATGGTGCACCAGTAAATGTAGTAGAAAATAGCTTGGTGAACCGATCCAATCTCCATAAAGCATCGGCAGACATGGCTTCCCCCTCAATTGTCTGTGCCACAAAACCCGGCTGAGATGCTCCAGCTGCCTGAGGTGCTGGAGTCTGGAACTGAGGAGCTAGCTGCTCTGGTGTACGGGTAGCAGGAGTCTGGGTCCCTCCCCCAGCCTGAGAGACGGCTGGTGCAGTAGGAAGAAGACCGGCCTGAACCACGCTCTCCATAAGGCCCACTAAGCAGACCAGAGCATCCAGAAGAACCGGGGTGGCAATGAACCTCTCTGGGACCTGAGCTGGTCCGACTGGAACTGCCTGAGCAGGAACCTCACCGGCAAAGTCTACTTGTGGGTCCTTTACTGGAGTTGCTGCTCTGGGCTGAGCCCTGGCTCTGCCTCAACCTCTAGCACGGCCTCGTCCTCGGCCCCTCGTCGAAGCTGCGACAGGATGATCGGGCTGCTGATTGATAGATGAGGAAGCACGCATTCTCGCCATCTGCGAGAGAATAGAATAGAAAATCAGTTAGCATTTAGAATTCAAACTGCACGACAGGGAAGACGAAATGAGAAGTTATTCCTAACTTTGCAGCCTCTAAGGGATAAGTACAGACGTCTCCGTACCGATCCCTCAGACTCTATCAAGTTTGTCTGTGAATTGTGAGACCTAAGAAACCTAGTGCTCTGATACCAACTTGTCACGACTCGAAATCACACCTTCAGGTCGTGATGGCGTCTAACATTGAACCCTCTAGACAAGCCAATGTTACTGGTTATTCTGATTTATTCCTTTGTTATTTAGCATTTAAAAAGTTATATACAAGAACAAATAGAAATAAGAATGTGGAAGATAAGAAATTCAACAACCTAAATAATAAATCTTACGAAATTTCCTTAAACATACCCCCAGAACTGGTGTCACAATTTCACGAACAGTCTAAGATTTACTAAAAACATGAGTCTGAAATAAAAAAGTGTAACTGTCTAGAAATACAAGATAATACATAAGGAAAGAAATAGATGGTGACGCCAAGGCCTGCGGACTCCTGCAGGACTACCTTCTGTGGATTGAAGGATACTCCCTCGCTCAATGTCCAATGGGTCTGGCTCCGTAATCTGCACAACATAAAGAAGTGCAGGTGTAGCATCAGTACAACCAACCCCATGTACCGAGTAAGTGCCTAGCCTAACCTCGGTGAAGTAGTGACGAGTCTAGGACATGACAAATAATATCACCTGTGCAATTTAAATAAAATATAACAGGAAATAACCACAAGAAATAAACAGTAAGTACAATAACGGGGAAACATGCTAGGGAAAAGGGATAGCAAATACTGAAATGACGGAACGAAGCAACAGTCCAAATATCCAAAAATAATAACGGGAATTGACAACACAAATTAAACAGTAAAGAGAAACGGCACGGCATATCCCCTCGTGCATATTTTCAGCATAACACAACACGGGATGCCCCCCCCCCCCCCCCCCCCCCCCCCCCCCCCCGTGCATAACAATATAAAATATGGCACGGAATGTACCCTCGTGCATAAACAACATAAACATGGGACGGAATGTCCCCTCGTGCAATAAACATCACAATCACCGCATGGAATGTCCCCTCGTGCATAATAATCATAAACACGGTACGGAATGTCCCCTCGTGCATAAACAACATAAACATGGCACGAAATGTCCCCTCGTGCATAAACAACATAAACATGGCACGGAATATCCCCTCGTTCATAAACAACATAAACATGGCACGGAATGTCCCCTCGTGCATAACATAAGGTATGGCACGAAACGCCCCCTCGTGCATAACAACATAAAAGCAACAGTTGGCATGAAAATCAACAATAAGAAACCTAAAATACACGGAAATAATCAGCAAGCATAATACAGTCCCGGCAAGGGACACAGCTATAACCAATCCTACACAAGTGTATAACCCAACATAAAGTTCCTCAACCGATCAACTACCCAACAATACCCACATCTAAGAATTTCCACCAAATGAATAGCTATCAATTTATATTAAATCCATAAACATAGTAAAAGCCAATAAATATCATATAATTGCAAAATTCCAACTCACGATCATGCTTGACAACAACATATAGGTACTCGTCACCTCACCTATATATTGAACATGGAATAAACACGTAGCAATTAGGACTCAATACCTATTCCCTCAAGCCAAGGTTAGGCTAAACACTTACCTCGACTTCAAGAATCCAAATCAAGCCTCTACCACCGCTTTTCCTTTCGAATCCGACTCAGAGACAATCGTATCTAGACATAATCGACTTAGTAACATCATTAATTGCTCAACAATTCAATTTCAATGCCTAATTATAGATTTCTCAATATTCTTATCCAAAAATTGACCTCGGGCCTGCTTGGTCCAAACATGAGGTTCGGACCAAAACCCGATCACCCATTAACCCACGAGCTCGAATAACTGCAAAACGAGGTCAAATTCCCAAATAATCAAAAAGCCCTAACTCTACCCAAAACCCCAATTTTCTACCCTTAATCACATGTTTTTAGGCCTAGAATCTAGTGGCTATTGATAAAAATGGAAGGAAACGAGGTTAGAATTACATACCTATGAAGCTATGGTGAAGAGGTTCTTCAAAAATCTCCAAGGAGTGTGGAGAAGAAGGTGTTTGTGAAAAATGGGCTTATTCCCGTAATATGTATTCTGTTTTTTGAACTTAAAATAGCTGGAAGGATTTTGGCCTATGCGATCGCGAAGAAGGGTCTGCGATCGCATAGTGGGTTGGTTCTAAAGCTACGCGAGTGCAAGTGTGCGATCGCATAGAATACTAACCCTCACCGTATGCGATCACAATCAATGAGGTGCTGTCACACTATACACTACCAGCCCCCCCCCCCAGCTCTCCTATACCGCATGCGATCGCAGACATGACTATGCGATCGCATAGTGTTAGACACCAGACACCAGCAAAATACACTTTACACCAGATTTTTCCTAGTTTTTGCACTCCGGCACCAACCTGAAACTCACCCGAGCCCTCGGGGCACATAACCAAATATGCACACAACCTCAAAAACATCCTACGGACTTATATGGGTAATCAAATCACCAAAATAACATCATAAACATCGAATTAAACCTTAAAATCAACGAAATTTCTCAAAACTTCTTTAAACATCAATTTTTGCATTTAAGGTCCGAATCACGTCAAACGGATTCCGTTTCTTACCAAAGTTCACAGAAAACACATATAAATCATATAGAACATGTACCGGTCTCCGGAATTATAATACGGGCCTGATACCACAGGTTTCACATTAAGTCTCATTTTCTAAAACCTTTATATTTTTCTGAAAAATAATTTTCTTCAAAAATTCATTTCTCGGACATGGCACCTCGGAATTCAATTCCGGGCATACGCCTAAGTCCCATATTTTCCTATGGACCCTTCGGGACCATAAAATCACAGGTTCGGGTCCGTTTACCAAAAATATTGACCAAAGTCAACTTTATTCAAATAATTATTATAAAAATATTCATTTTATCCATTTTTCACATAACGGCTTCCCGGCTACATGCCTGAGCTGTGCATGCACTTCGAGGTGAGATAAAATAAAGTTTTCACGGCCTCGGAACACAGATTTAGCTAAAATTACACAGGATGACCTTTTTGGTCATCACAAATTCTTTAACCCAAAATCCATAACACATATCTTTGGGGGTAGAAAAGGGGTGTGAAATGGCTTATGTCCGCGATTCTAGTAAGAAGGTTCATTCGATGGATTCAATACCAGTTGTTCGTGAGTTTTCGGAGGTGTTTCCTGCAGATCTGTCGGGGATTCCACCAGACAAAGATATTGACTTTTGTATCGATTTGGCTCCAAGCACTCAGCCTATCTCTATTCCGCCATACCGTATGGCCCCGCCAGAGTTGAAAGAATTGAAGGAGCAGTTGCAAGATTTGCTTGATAAGGGCTTCATTACACCTAGTGTCTCGCCCTGGGGTACGCCTATCACTACTAGAAATTCGGCAAAAACTGACCAAGAAAAACCGACAAACTTTGGTCAGTCAAAAAAATGGCCAAAAAACCGACTAAAGTTGGTTAGTTTTTCAAAATATTTGGTTGGTTTTTTTGGCGCAAAAATGGGGGAAACTATTTTTGAATCCCGCAAAATTTATTTTTCAAGAAACCGACCAACTTTGGTCGGTTTTTCAATTAAAATAAATAAATATTAATATTAAAAAGATCGGTTAATTCGGACGGTCATTTTAAAACACCGAACAACTTTGGTCGGTAATTTTATTTTTTAATAAAATCGGCCAAATTTTGTCGGTTATTTTCGTGTGAAAATACAATTAAAGATTATAAATCATATAAAAGACAATCTTAAAACAAAATGCACCAATGGTCTAGTGGTAGAATAGCATCTTGCCACAGTACAGACCCAGGTTCGATTCCTAGATGGTGAATCTTTTGATTACATAATTAAAATACCGACCAAAGTGGGTCAGTTTTTTTTTTGCAATATTTTTTTTTTGAATTTACTTGACTGACCAATTTTGGTCGGTATTCCTTTTCGACCGTCAAAATACCGTCCACACGTAATGGTCGCATTTTGGTCAGTAATTGGAATGATCGGGTTTTTGGTCGATTTTTAGCGGATTTCTATTAGTGTGTGTTGTTTGTGAAGAATAAGGATGCATCAATGAGGATGTTCATAGATTACCGGCAGTTGAACAAAGTCACCATCATGAACAAGTATCCATTACCGAGAATTGATGACTTATTTGATCAGCTTCAGGGTGCCACTGTGTTTTCGAAGATTGATTTGAGGTCTGGCTACCATCAGTTGAGCATTAGAGCATCTGATGTCCCTAAGACAGCTTTTTGGACTCGGTACCAGCATTATGAGTTTCTAGTGATGTCAATTCCCCAGCAACATTTATGAATTTGTTGAATCGAGTGTTCAAGCCCTATTTGGATTCCTTTGAGATTGTGTGTATTGATTATATCTTGATCTACTCCCGCAGTCGAGAGGAGCACAAGCAGCATCTTCGGATTGTACTTTAAACTCTAAGAGACAGCCAGTTATATGCTAAGTTTACAAAGTGTGAGTTTTTGTTTGATTTAGTCATTTTCTTGGGGCATGTCGTATCGGCAGAGGGCATTCAGGTGGATCCTAAGAAGATTGAGGCAGTTCAAAACTGGCTTAGACCCACTTCAGCCATGGAGAACCGGAGTTTCTTGGGTTTGGGGGGTTATTACCGTCGGTTTGTATAGGGGTTCTCATCTATAGCAGCCTCATTGACCAGATTGATCCAGAAGGGTGCCCCGTTTAGATGGACAGACGAGTGCGAGGAAAGCTTTCAGAAGCTTAAGACTGCTTTGACTACAACGCCAGTGTTGGTGTTGCCCATAGGTTCAGGATCTTATACGGTATAATGTGATGCATCCCGTTGTTGGGCTTGAAGCAGTATTGATGCAGGATGGAAGGGTGATTGCATATGCGTCGCGACAGTTGAAGGCTCATGACAATAATTACCTTGCTCATGACTTAGAGTTGGCAGCCATTGTTTATGCGCTGAAGATTTGGAGGCACTATCTTTACGGCATGTCGTGTGAAGTATTCACGGATCATCGGAGCCTTCAGTATTTGTTCAAACCAAAGGATCTCAATTTGAGGCAGAGGAGGTGGTTGGAGCTATTGGAAAACTATGATATCACCATCTTGTATCATCACGGGAAGGCCAATGTGGTGGCTGATGCCTTGAGTAGAAAGGCTGCGAGTATGGGCAGCCTTGCGTACATTCTAGTCGGTGAGAGAACGCTTGCATCAGATGTTCAAACTTTGGCCAATCAGTTCGTGAGGTTGGATATTTTAGAGCCCAATCGTGTTCTAGCTTGTATAGCCACTCGATCTTCCTTGTTTGAGCGCATCAGGGAGCGGCAGTATGATGACCCTCATTTGCTTTTCCTTAGAGACATAGTGCGGCACGGTGGTTCCAAGCAAGTTACCGTTGGAGATGATAGAGTTTTGAGGATGCAGGGTCGTATTTGTGTGCCCAATGTAGATGGACTTTGTGAGTTGATTCTTGAGTAAGCCCACAGTTCCCCATATTCTATTCATCTGGATGCCGCCAAGATGTATCAGGACTTGCAGCATTATTGGTGTAGGAGGATGAAGAAGGATATAGTTTCATATGTAGCTCCGTGTATAAATTGTCAGCAAGTAAAGTATGAGCATCAGACATCTGATGGTTTGCTTCAAAAGATAGAGATTCCTGAGTGTAAGTAGGAGCGTATCACTATGGATTTTCTTGTTGGACTCCCACAGACTCAGAGGAAGTTCGACACGGTATGGGTTATCATGGACAGGCTGACCAAGAAAGCACATTTCATTCCTTTGGCAGTTATCAATTCTTCAGAGCGGTTAGCTGAGATATACATCCGCGAGATCGTCCGTCTTTACGGTGTGCCCGTCTATCATTTCTGATCAAGGTACGCAGTTCATCTCACACCTTTGGAGAGCAGTGCAGTGTGAATTGGGCACGCAGGTTGAGTTGAGCACCGCGTTTCATCCTTAGACAAACGGATAGTCCGAGCACACTATTCAGATATTGAAGGATATGCTCTGCACTTGTGTTATAGACTTCGGAGGTTCGTGGGATCAGTTCTTGCAACTAGCGGATTTTTCCTACAATAACAGCTACCAGTCGAGTATTCAGATGTCTCCTTATGAGGCATTATACGGGAGACGGTGTCGATCGCCAGTGGGATGGTTCGAGCCAGGGAGGCTCGATTGCTAGGTACAGATTTGGTACATGACGCCTTGGATAAGGTTAAGATTATTCAGTATCGACTTCGCACAGATCAGTCCAGGCAGAAGAGTTATGCCAATCGTCGAGTTCGTGATGTTGCATTCATGGTCGGAGAGAGAGTATTGCTTCGAGTTTCACCCATGAAGGGTGTGATGAGGTTCGGAAAGAAGGGCAAGTTGATCCTTAGGTACATCGGACCCTTTGAGATTCTGGAGAGAGTGGGTGAGGTGACTTACAGGCTCGCATTGCCACCTAGTTTATCAGCAGTTCATCTGGTGTTCCATGTGTCCATGCTACAGAATTATCACGGTGATCTGTCCCATGTGTTAGATTACAGCTCAGTCAAATTGGACAAGGATTTGACTTATTAGGAGCAGTCGGTGGCTATTATAGCCCAACAGTTTCAATAGTTGAGGTCTAAGAGTTATCCTTCAGGTCGAGTGCAGTGGAGAGGTTAGCCGGTCGAGGACGCTACTTGGGATTCCAAGTCAAATATGCGGAGTAGATACCCGCACCTTTTCACCAGCCCAGGTACTTTTCTATGTCAGTTCGAAGACGAACGGTTGTTTTAGAGGTGGAGATTGTGATGACCCGATACGTTATCTAGAGTTTTAGAACCTAATTTTTTGTTTTGAAGCCTCCAATAACTTCTTTAATCCTTCCTCAATTTGCGGGCGCAGCCCGGCTATTTTTTGGGAAGGATTTTATGTTAAAAATTTATAAAAGATGAAATTTTGCCTTAAAAATTTATTTGAGTTGATTTCGGTCAACCTTTTGAGCAAACAGACCCGTATCCGTATTTTGACGGTCTCGGTGGGTTCATATCATAATTTGGGACCCCGGTGTATGCCCCGAAATGAATTCGGAGGTCCCTAGCTCGAGTTATTGATTTTTGTCGAAAATTGAAAGTTTAAAGGTTTAATGATTTTAAAGAATTGACCGATGTTTGAATTTGTTGATATTGGGTCTGTATTTTGGTTTTAGAACCCGGTATAGGTTCATTACTATATTTATGACTTGTCTGTCAAATTTGATGAGAAATGGAGTTGGTTTGACGTGATTCGGGCGTCGGACTGTTGAAATAGAAGTTCTAAAGTTTCTTGAAAATTTCATTTGATTTTGGCGTCCGATTCATAGTTCTAGTTGTTATTTTGGCGATTTGATCGCGAGCAAGTTTGTATGATGTTTTTAGACTTGTGTGCATGTTTGGTTTGGAGCCCCGAGGGCTCAGGTGAGTTTCGGATAGCCTACGGACCATTTAAACTTAAGGAAAAATGTTGGTTTTAGCTTCTGCTGGTTTCTGGTGTCTTCTTCTTCGTGATCGTGAAAAATGTCCCCCGATCGCGAACGGTTGATTAGGATAGGGAAGGGATTGTTCTTCGCGAATGCGGGGACTTGGTCGCAAACGCGAAGTGGAGGGGGCTTGCCCTTCGCGATCACGACAACCCTTCCGCGAATGCGAAGCATTGAGGGCTTTGGGGGAGACTGGGCTGCAGCGCTATGCGGACGCAGACCCTGGGCCGCGAACGCGATGATCAAAGGGGAAGAACCATCGCGAATGTGGAGCATTTCTCGCAAATGCGAAGGCCATTCTGGCCGATGTGCTTCGCGATTGCATCAGGCCCTTCACAAACGCGAAGAAGGCTTGGCGCCTAGTAATTTAAATGTTTCAAAAACGGGATTTCACCCATTTCTCATAAACTCTCCATTAGAGCTCGGCCTAGAGGCGATTTTGAAGGGGAAACTCATCACCAATTCATAGGTTCATACACTTTAACTCATTTTCTTCCATTTCTAACATCACCCATTAATTTCTAACCCTAAACTTTGTTCTTCCATGATAGAAGACTAGGGATTTAGGAAAAATTGGGGAGTTTTGTAAATTAGGGATTTAGACCTCAAATTGAGGTCGTATTCCGAAACAAATTGCATAATCAGGATCGGGGTTGAATGGGTAAATGAATTTTGGTCTGAACCTCAAGTTTTCACCAAGAAGGCCCGCGGTCGATTTTTGACTTTTCGGGGGAAAGTTTGGAAATTCTAAATTTATGCATTGTAATTGATCCATTTAGTAATATTTGATATTATTGAGTCAATTGTGTTAGATATGAGTGGTTTGGAGGCGGATTCTAGGGGAAAGGCCCCGGAAGATCTTTGAATTGGTCTTTGGAGCGAGGTAAGTGTCGTGGTTAACCTTGACTTTGAGGGATTAGGACTTGTTTGCTTATTTGCAACATGTTTAGATGTTTGGTACAACGTACATGTGAGGTGACGAGTACTTATGCATTGTTGTTGGGTCAAACCATGCGTGGAACTTGTTTTCTTGCAATTTATTTCCTTCTTGATTATGATATCCATGTTTAGTCTAGTTAATTATTAAATTGATCATTCTTTTCGCATTTATGAGCTATTTGAGATATTTGAGTATTGTTTTTTTCGAAGTTGAGGTTGGTATTGTGGAAACATTGTTGATATGAGGCTTGTTCTTGCTTATTATGTCTCCCTTTTGTTTATTCTCACTGTTATATGGTAAGGAGGAGTGTTAAAGCACGAAGGGTGATATCGTGCTGTATCAATCGATTACGATGAAAGGGAGGATAAAAGCACAAAGGGTGATGCCGTGCAGATATTATTATTTCACAGTGAGGTTGAGAGTAAAATCATGAAGGGTGATGTCGTGCTGATATTATTGTTTCACAGTGAGGTTGAGAGTAAAGGCACGAAGGGTGATGCCGTGCCGATATTATTATTTCATAGTGAGGCTGAGAGTAGAAGCACGAAGGGTGATGCCGTGCAGTTTTGTTCCTTATGATTTATTCATCTTCCTGGTTAAAGCCTTATTGACTGTTTCTTGTTATCATTCCCTGTAGTAGTTATCGTATGTTGTACCCCCTTTTGGCATGTCCCCTCCCAAAATCACATGTTTAGCTCTTACTTGTTATTGTGTTATACTTATATTGTTATCTGCACAGGTTTATTTCTACATGGTATCTTGTCATATCCTCGTCACTACCTCGTCAAGGTTAGGCGCGACACTCACAGATTACATTGGGTCGGTTGTACTCATACTACACTCTACACTTCTTGTGCAGATTTTGTTATTGGTCCCAGCTGCCCGTGAGGTGTTTCAGCTTGGATATGCTTTTGGAGACTCGAGATAGTTCTGCTGGCGTCTGCAGACCTTGAAGTCCCCTTCTATTTCCCCTAGTTTACTGTTCTTTTTCGTTCAAGACAGTTATATTTATTTCAAACCCTATTGGTAGAAACTCTAGAAGCTCGTGAATATTGACTCAAGATCTGGGTTGTACTTGATATTAAAGATGTTTATGTTATTCGCACTCAGTATTAATTTTCAGTTCGGCTTAATTGTTTTTACTTCTCGTAATTGATTAAAATTGGCTTAAGATCCTCTAACATTGGCTTTCCTAGCAAGTGAAATGTTAGGTGCCATCACGATCCCGAAGGTGGGAATTTCGGGTCATGACATCAACCCCCCTCGGAAGATTCGGGAAATGTATAGACGAAGCATATGGTCGAGGGTGAACTTAGGTGCTTCGGGTGTTGTTCACGAAGTGTCGGAGGAGGATTATGATCCTCCAAAAGGATGGGTGAATCTGCCCAAGGCAGACCTCGTACCTTTTATAGAAGTCGGGGATTATGGGGTCCGCCGGGGCGAGTCCTTGGGCCCGGGGATGACCACCTCCTTGTCGTCCCAGTTATAGTCCACCCAGACTGTGGGTAGTGTTTCCTCATTAAACGGAGCATATGTACCTCCATGATCCCTCGCCTCGCTCATGTTGACTAGAGGCTTTCTCGACATTGAAATTGTTCCCATTAGAACAGCCCCCAAGTACGAAGCTCTTCAATGGGGGCTCCTGAGCCACCTCGGGAATGGCCACCTCGGCATCTGGGGCTGGGTTGGAAGATGAAGGAGCGGTTTTCTAAGGCACAGATTTGGATGTTTTTTCCATCGAGATCTGGAAAATATGAAGGTTTGAAAAAAAAATGAAAATTTAAAGATGGAATGAAAGTATGAAGGCCTGGGTTGAAGATCCAAAGAGAATGTGTGAAGATTGAGGATGAAGATAGGAAGGTCTAAGGAGCAATATATGAAGATTTGAAGGAGTTAAAGGCAGGTAGAGAATTCGAGGGTAAGTTCTGGAATTAGAAAGTGGAAGAAGTGAAAAAGGGCCGGAGCTTTTATAGAGGAAGAACAATCAATGTGTGACGTTTCACATTCGAGGACTGTCAATCGAAGGCTGACACGTGTCCAAAGTCAGAACGACGCGACTGATGGGACATTTCGTTGACCCGCCATTTCGGTTGTAATGTACGAAGGAAGGAACCGAGGTCCATTTATCGCTTCCCATCATTTTGGTAAACATACTCTCCGGAAAACGAGTGGACTATCTGTGTACGAGTAAAATCAGGGGCAATGTCCACCCCGATTCCCGGATAAGAAAACGGAGAGAGAGCACAGACCAGCTAGATTTAATCGAGGTCAAAGACCATTCGTGTCGAGACCCGGGAAGAGTGAATAATGTATCCGTCATCGGATGTGGTAAAACAACGCGCCCTGGGCCAAGTATAAGTTATAGACCTCGAGAGACACGATGAACGGTGGTGCATGACGGATAGAGGGCCATGATACTCGTCCTCAATCGGATATCATGGCACAAATCTCGCTCGATGTCGATTGTGAATTAACAATTACCGAAAAAAGAAGATTTTTACCTTTTTTAGACTTCTACTAGTACTGAAACTCTCCTACTATATAAAGTGGAGATTTTTCTTTTCTTCTGACACATTGTAACACTCTATTCAAGGCAATAAAAGTTTATTTTTATCTTCTAGCTACTGTTAAGAACTTTGCTCACTTGTACTGTTCTTCATTAACGACTAAGCTCAAACTGAGGATCCAATCGAGGACGAGGTCTTTGTTCAATCTAAGATCAGGCTTAATCATAACATTGTGATTGGTTTGATCATTTATTCATCTTTAATTCATTTATCTGATATCCTTCGTTATTCGTGTTGAACTAAGCCATGTGTCCTTTAAATCGCGTATAATTTTAACTGCTACCTAATTTTGAGGTAAACAAAGACAAAGGAATGATAATCTTGTACTGCATTAATTTGGCATCTTAATTCAAGAAAACATGTCAACTTGTTTTACATAACACTTATTCCGCGTGCCTATAGAGGTAGCACAGTTTTAGACTTATTAATATCTCACCGATGAATTTAACCTTTTGTACACTAACAATGTAAAAAACATTCAGATTACTCACTTACATAAAAGATTAGATAAAGTTATCTTTTGGGTGACCAAAACCCTTTAAAAGTTATTTTGTATTATCATTATATAAAAGTTAAGTCTCCACGCTCGTAAGCAACTGCCATTCTCTGACTTCATGATCATTGATTATCTTTAGCAATTTCAGAATTTATAGTTATAAGATTGTGAAAGAGTCTGCTATAGTTTCACGCGGCTTCCAGTTTTACGTCGCCCATTGAATTTGTACTCATTTTTTAAAAGAGTTTAATTGATATTCAATTTTGAATAACTTTAGATACATACACTTTTCTTTTCTTCTTCACTGTTGCTTTCTTCTTCTTTATACTTAGGGTTTCTTTTTCTTCTGGCTAGTTGCAAAATGGGTTTGTTAAATTTATTGTTATTTTGACAAATTGATGATTGAGGTTTACTCTTTATGATATTTGAAAGTTGTTACAAATTTGAGCTCATTTAGAGTAGATTTGGGCATTGAATCATGTGTTGGGTTGTAGACATTCGAAGAACAAGTTTATGTTTTAGAACTTAAAATTCAAAATCCAAAGTTGCACTAAATAATAGACTGAACTACTTAAAATTCGAATTTCTGAAGTTCCATTTGAAAGATAGAAGAACTTCATATTTGATTTCTGAAGTTGCATTGAATAGATTGAACTACTTAAGTTTCGAATTTTTGAAGTTGCATTTGAAAGATAAAAGAACTTCAGATTTGATTTCTGAAGTTGCATTGAAAAGATTGAACTACTTCAGATCCGAGTGGCTATACTTTGCAAAAAAATTTGCAATGCAGTTATAACTACAATAATGACCCAAAAAGTCGGTATATATTAAAATGCCCCTTATAGTTGTCCAAAGAATCAAGTATTCATGAGTCCAGTCTTAACTCTCTTCAAAGCCCAAATAGTTCAGTATTGGGCTAGGAATTTGGGTCGAAATTTTATCTTGGACAAGGTTTGGGCTACTGAGTACATATGCCTTTATTAAGTAGTCATGATTCACGTTTCCACAATTATTTTGCTTCCTTTCCGAACAACACTATGTTGGTTTTATATTTAATTATTTTTCTTTTTAACGATAAGAAGATCAAAGAAATTCTAGAACAAATGCAATAGCTATGAGAAAGTGAACTCCTTATCAGATGAGAATAATATATGTAGTGGAAAATCTTTGCTTTTATAATCATTTCCAAATTCACGAATCGAAGAGACCTATAAGGTAGTGGGTATTTTCAATTATTGATAAGAAATGATAGACACTTCTCCCCTTCTTCTTATCTCTTCTGTTCCTTGTGTGCTTAATTTTATTTTTATTTTTTGTCAAAAAGGCTTAATGCGCTTAATATAGTCTACATCTTCATAGTAAACTATCCAATTTTTTATGTGAAGATGTTATTATTGAGAGAATTAAATAATAAATTTTAATTATAACTTTTTCAAATATTTTTTAATCATTTTAAATTATTAATTTAGTTGACTTTGTTTACCCTAAAATTCGAGTAACAATTAAACTTGTGTTGTGGTTTTAAGGATACATGATCTAATTCACTACCAATTGATAAATGATGAATTAAATGAATAAATTAGACAATAGAATAAACCAAACCAGTGTTACGTAGTATTTCAACCTCGATTCGGGATGATCTCGAGATCAAGTAATAAGAACAGTAAAGAACAACAGTGGATAGTAAGTAAAAATAGAGAGCAACGTGTATATTATTTTCTGTGAATGATAGATGTTGTTTACAAATGAAATGGGTTCCTCTTTATAAAGTAGAGAGATCCTAAATAAGGTAAAACTCTAATAACGGAAATAAATCCCATGATTGATGTCAATAACCGCTTGGTTCAATTCGTACCGAGATTTTCGCCGAGATCTTTGGTCGGTTACTAATATCTCACTATTATGTTACTCGACATCGGGCATGCTCGGTCTCGATCCTTAGCGAGTGCTTCGATCTTCATTCTTCATACTCTTTCATCAAGGTCGAGCCAGATCCATTATGAGCTTATCCTCGAGGCAGCTCCTCGAGCCTATGAAATCGGTCGTACCCGATTTCGACCGTATACAGATAGTCCCCACATTTCTTAAAGTAAAACGATAAGAAACGATTTAAGTCTCGATTCCCTGATACCAAGATCATGACATCATCTTTATAATGTAAGCGACGGACGTGACTGAAATGTCCCGTTGGTTCGGTTCCCCAAATCATCAATGCATGTCAGTTGGCGGTCGGCCATTAGCATTACCGAACTGTCGTCGTAAGCCTATAAATACCATCTCATTCATTGAATCAAACTTTACTTTTGCTTTGATTAAATCTCCAAATCTTCTAACCCTTCTCATCTCTTCTCTATCGCCGCCTGTTATTCCACCGTTATTATCACCGGAACCACCAACTTTATATCTTCTTTCGACCTTCTTTTACCCACACCAATGGCTAAAACCTCAAAGACTGTACTGCAAAAGGAAAAATCTTCCTCCTCATCTTCCCGGTCGGACGGCGATAAAATAATGGTGGAACCAGCTCCCCATGAGTACGTTCCCGGCTAGTCTACTCTGAAATCCGACTTCAAGGTCGATAACCCCTCATCGGTACCGGGCCGATGTGAGCACGTGTCGATATACATGTGCTCGAAAATGGAGAGCCATATCAAGGCCATGAGGACTACAAATGGGGTCCCGAGGTCGTGGTGCAAATCCCTGCTCCTGAGAAGAGCATTACCACATATGTGGAGGGGTTCTTAAGTGTTTACACTTACTCCTTCACATTGGGTCCCGTTGACCCGGTGATCTTCGATTTCTGCAAAAGATATCAGGTCACCCTCGGACAAATCCACCCCTCCCTATGGCGCATAGTGATCATGTTGCGCTTCTTCTCTAGCAAGGTTGAGGGGCTGGAATTTACTCTAAACCACCTCATGCGGTTGTACCAGTCTCGAATCTATCAAGGACTGCTTAGGCTTCAACGTCGGCCAACGAAGGCCTTGTTCTAGAGCATCGACGAGGATAGGTATCGAGGTTGGATGAGTCGATTCACACGGATGAGGACACGTGACATAATACCGCAGGAGAAGATATCGTTCCCTGAGGAGTGGAACCCCAACCGTAAGTAATATATCAAACGTTTTTCTCAATATCTGATTTGGTTATGTCTAACATTCTCATTTATTTTGCAGTTGTTACTTTGATGCCCCAAGCGGTCCCTGATCTTGAATACTGGGTTCGGAAGTTGGCCTCGACTTCCTCTCATGCCAAACGTTCATGGCGTGACTTGTCAAGGAGACGATGGGAGGCCAAGAACCATGGTAAGGATCTCTGTGTTCAAACGACATCTTAAGTACTTTATTTATTACTAACTTTATTTTATGCAAGCTTGACCAAGGATGTCGTTCTGAGTCCCTCGAGTGGCGAAGGAGAATCCAAGTCCCCGGTTTTGAAATCAAAAAAGGACAAGAAGAGGAAAAGTGACTCGTAATCCGAGGACCCCAAGCCTAAACCTCAAAGTGTGAGGAGGAAAACGGTTGCTCTCTCGGTGGACTCGGTCCAAAAACTAAGAGATGAAGATGAGGAAGAAGAGGAATATGCCTTGGCGCTGACGGTCTAACCCAGGAAAGCCGTCGAAGTAGCCAAACCTTCTTAGCCGATGGCGGCTGCTTCAACTAAGCCTCATGTCGAGGAGGCTTCAAAGAAAAATTCTGGTGTGGATCCCTAGTCTCCAGAGGTCAACTTGCTCTGGGCCATGACAACATGTCAACTGTCTTCGCTGCCGGCCTTTTTCGAGGAGGCGATAAAGAAGGCCCGGGAGTTGAAAACTCCCGATAGTGGCGGAGGCTCTAGTGTAGGTGATCCCTTCCAGGATTGCTTTATGGGGTTGATGAAGCCTCCGACATCAACGATGCTGCGATCCTTATAGAGGAGGCCCAACGTCTCTTTTCTCAGGTAAGTATCAGTTACTGTTGGTCATTTTCTTTCTCTTTATTCTCTACAAATCTAACTTGTATTCGCTTTCTTGTATAGGCCTCTGCTAAGTTTCAATCAGACCTTAGTCAGTGTGAGGCTGAACTCCAGAAGGCCTCGGAGGAGAGGAACGCTCTAAAGCTACTTTGTGGACAAAAAGACGAAGCCATAAAGGATCTTCAAGAGGATCTGGCCAGGGTTCGTGAAGAGGAGGCCAAACTAGACAAGCAGGTAACCATCCTTTTGATAAAGTATAGACTCAACCCAACTATGGAGGCTAATACTTCACTATCTTAGTTGCAGTAGAAAGTATAAAGGATCGAGCTGCTCCGGAGAGAGATCGATCGGGTTAAGGCCGATTGTGATCGGTGGAAAGAGAGTATGGACCACCTGGTTGCGGAGAAAGAGACTAACTCGAATAAACTGTGATCACTCGAGGCCCAACTTCGAGGCATCAAAGAGAAAATCTCGGCCCATGCCAAGAGGATCGAGGAACTTGAATCCGGGCTTGCTGAGGCCAAGGCAGAGATCGAGAAGACCAAGGTCATGGCGGACAAGTCCATCTCCATGTACTAGGCTGATGTTGAGACTTCTCAAACATAGCTAAGGGAGGCTTCCGATCGAGAGCAATGGAGCAATGACCTGGACAAATTTCAATCCCGAGGGAAACCCTTGAGGAAATCCACGCTCGAGGTTTTGACCTCTCCGAGGAGATAGCCCAGGCCAAAGTGCTCGAAGCCGAAGCCAGACAGCTTGCCTCCTCTGATGATGAAGATGGTGATGATGAAGGTAGCCGAGATGGATCCGATGGGGGGCCTGAAGAAGAAGTTGTTCTCGGAGAAGCTGCTCGAAAAGAAGTCATTCCCGGGGAAGCCCTAAAGTAGGGGTCGGCCCTGACCATAGTTAGGACTTAGCTTTTTTTTTTCTTTTTATAAGACCTTGATCGGTCTCTTGTACATACCTTTCAATATATAATTGAAAACTTCTTTTCGAATGCCTTCATAGTTTTCATGTTCAAGTATGTTTTATGTCTTCGCCTTGTGAAAATTTTTACTGTTGTAACTTCACCAATCGAGTGAGCCTTGGCTTCGAATTCGGAGAAAAATAGGCCCTTAAGTCTTTTAGTTAAGCGAGGGAAAGTACTTGAGCTCAACAACATGTTTGAGATTTTTTGAACTTAGAATAAAGCAAAACCCTTAGGTTTTTTTATCAAATAATGGGTAAGTTTCAAACTTACAGTAATTTACCACTTAAGGTTTTATGACGAATCTTCGAGCTATATTTTAGTCGACTTTATTCGAGCTCGGAATAATGGAACCTTAGGTACGAAGTGAGTGAGAACAAGGTCTCAAACTCTAAATGTACTAGCCCTTAGGCTCTTTAGACTGGGCTGATATGGCCACTAAAAAATGGTTATTATTTCCCCTTTTCGGCTTAAAAGACTTAGTAAAAATTTCTTTATGCCTTAGCATTTATGTTTTACCCATTGGATTTTTTGAGGGTCCGATGATTGAAACCCCTTTGTTTTTTGTGCCTTAGCACGTTTGTATTAAGAAGTTTGATACCTCTTAAGGTTTTTCAAAGGCTAATATTATCGATGCCTTTTGGTTTTTCTAGCGCTGATTTTATCGAAGCCCTTGATTGTTTGCCGAGGGTAGCCTTTTAACTGATTTTTCAAAGATTTTGAAGGCCTATTGTTTATTGCAGAATCCAAACGTCTTCGAACTGAGTTATTTCAGTCGTAACCTTTAATATGTTCGTAGCCTTCGGGTATGCCTCTTGGGCTTATTTTCCGATAATATTTCGAACTTGTTCGAAGTGTTAGTCCCCGAGAATGGTGGCCTTGGCCTATATGTCAAGGGTGCCTCTTTGAGGTCTTGTGACTTTGAGTTTAGATAACTCGAGTGCGCAGTCCCCGAGTGTTCGAAGTATGTTTGCACTTGTCTCTTGAGCTGTTTTTCACAAAATCATAAGTATGAGATTTGCATAGTAGAGAATTTGTTTCGAGACACGAGACGTTTGATAAAGAAAGAATGCTTCTTTGAATAATTTATACATGCATACATATTTTTCCATCGAGAATTGATTAGTCCACATGGACACGGTTCATTCGACCGTTTGGCCCATTACAAAGTTTTCCCTATCGAGGCCCTTTGACACACAGTACATTACATTCGAGGGTGATACCCCCCCCCCCGGTATTCGAGGTTGATTGAAAAGAAGCCTTGGATACTGTTGAATTGTCCTCAGGTAGCACATAATTATTGCCTCATTAAAAACCTTGCCGGAAAAACCCGTTTGGGATAAAAACCGATTTAAGGGAAAAAGAGTGCAATGCGTACTTTAAAACCTGAGGTCTCGATGCCTTTTGTCAAACTCCTGCAATGAGTTAGTGCCGAATCTCTAAATGAGAGAAAATAGAAAGTCATACCTTAACAATAGTATCGCTTGAGAAGTGATATGTTCCAGTTGTTTGGCAGTGGTTTGTCGTCCATGGTTCCGAGTTTATAAGATCCTTTCCCGACTATATCGAGGATTTGGTAGGGTCCTTCCTAATTAGGGCTGAGTTTCCCTTCATTAGGATCTCGAGTGTTGATGCGTGACTTTTCTTAAGACTAAGTCCCCGACTCTGAAGTGCCGAAGGTTGGTTCTCCTATTGTAGTACCTCTCAATTTGTTGCTTTTGTGTCCCCATTCGAATGAGTGCATCTTCTCATTTTTCATCTAACGATTTGAGGTTGGTATTCATAGCCTCGTGGTTCGATTCCTCTGTTGCATGTCGAAACCTGGCACTGGGCTCTCCGAACTCGACTCGAATCAAGGCTTTAGAGCCATATACTAAGGAAAATGGAGTTGCTCCTTTGCTGGACTTCGGGCAGAATTTCTCTCCATTTTCCCTTAGTTTCGTTCAACCTTTTCTTTAGGTTTTGGATGATGGTCATGTTCGTCGACTTAGCCTATCCAATCCTACTAGGGTGATATGGTTTTGGCAATATCCTTTTTATTTTATGGTCTTCGAGGAATTTTGTTACTTTGCTGCCGATAAACTGTTAACCATTGTCGCATATTATTTCTACGGGCATTCCAAATCGACATGCAATGTGATACTATATGAAATCTATAACTTCTTTCTATCTGACTTTCTCGAATGCATGTGCTGCAACCCATTTAGAGAAATAGTCAGTCATAAACAAAATGAACTTAGCTTTACCTTGGGCCGATGGCATAGGGACGACGATGTCCATCCCCCATTTCATGAATGGCCACGAGGATAGGATCGAGTGAAGTTGTTCTCCGGGCTGGTGGATCATCGGCGCAAACTTTTGACATTTATCGCATCTTCAAACCAACTCCTTAGAGTCTTTTTCCATGCTATCCCAGTAGTATCCTGCTCTAATAACCTTGCGAATTAGTGACTCGGCGCCGGAATGGTTTCCACAAGTGCCTTCATGGACTTCTCGTAGAGCATAATCAGTATCTCCTAGTCCTAAACACACCGCCAATGGTCCATCGAATGTCCTTCTGTATAATGTTCCGTCTTCGTCTAATATAAAACGAGCAGCTTTAGTTCGAAGGGCCCTAGATTCTTTAGGGTCCGATGGGAGTTTTCCATTTTTCAAGTACTCGATGTATTTATGCCTCCAGTCCCAATTTAAGCTTTTAGAATTTATTTCGGCATGCCCTTCTGATGCGAGACTAAATTGCATAGTTTAACATGTGATATACCTTACATTTTATGCGCAT
>MDKI01057028.1:0-16953 GCA_005239505.1 Nicotiana paniculata
TTGAACTACGCTCGACCTGATTCCCGTTTAAGAGGGGATACGTAGGCAGCCATGTGGGTTCGGCCACAATTCAATAAAATTTTTATTTTCCCAACATCAGAAACTGGGGCATAATTTTGAGGAGGACCCTCAAATTTCCGAATCAAATACAGCCGATCAGAATATATACATCAGTTAGAAATGTTTGTCCATATAGTTGGGGCAGAATTTTGAGGAGGACCCTCAAAATTCTATGGCAGAAGAAGTCACAATGTCTCGGATCGTGTCACAGTCACTGGTTCATCTAACCAATTTTCTAAAAAACATATTTTTTACTATGACTTTGAAAACTATGCATGCTTGCTTTTGAAATAACTTTGTTTAGCAGACGCTACCCCAAATGATTTGAACAGGATCTTCAGACCGAGCAAAGCAAGTCAAGCAAGCCGACGGAGGCACGAACCGACCTCCCCCTTACAGAACTCACGATTTTTCTTTGAATGCAGGAACAAGAAGTATGCACGCCTTGAAATCACAACCTTCATAACAACAACGATACTGAATCCACTTCAAGCTAAGAAATACTCCGCTATCGCCTACTATTTTTTCTCTTTGCATGGGATTGAGCTCTATCTCAATTTTGCATAAGGCTAAGCTCTGCCTTCACTTGCATGGGACTATGCCCTGTCCCGAATCTTGCATGAGACTAAGCTCTGTCTCCATCTGCATGAGGCTAAGCCCTGCTTCCATATTTGCACAAGGCTAAGCTCTGCCTTCACTTGCATCAGACTAAGAATGTCCCGAATCTTGCATGAGACTAAGCTCTGTCTCCATCTGCATCAGGCTAACCCTTCCTCCATATTTGCATAAGGCTAATCTTTACCTTCACTTGCATGGGACTAAGCCCTGTCCTGAATCTTGCATGATACTAAGCTCTGTCTCCATCTTCATGAGGCTAAGCCCTACCTCCATATTTTCATAAGGCTAAGCTCTGCCTTCACTTGCATGGGACTAAGCCATGTCCCGAATCTTACATTAGATTAAGCTTTATCTCCATCTGCATGAGGCTAAGACCTACCTTAATATTTGCATAAGGCTAAGCTCTTCCTTCACTTGCATGGGACTAAGCCCTGTCCTGAATATTGCATGAGACTAAGCTCTGTCTCCATCTGCATGAGGCTAAGCCCTACCTCTATATTTGCATAAGGCTAAGCTCTGCCTTCACTTGCATGGGACTAAGCCTTGTCCCGAATCTTGCATGAGACTAAGCTCTGTCTCCATCTGCATGACGCTAAGCCCTGCCTCCATATTTGCATAAGGCTAAGCTCTGCCTTCACTTGCTTGGGACTAAGCCATGTCCCGAATCTTACATTAGATTAAGCTTTATCTCCATCTGCATGACGCTAAGCCCTGCCTCCATATTTGCATAAGGCTAAGCTCTGCCTTCACTTGCATGGGACTAAGCCTTGTCCCGAATCTTGCATGAGACTAAGCTCTGTCTCCATCTGCATGACGCTAAGCCCTGCCTCCATATTTGCATAAGGCTAAGCTGCCTTCACTTGCATGGGACGGAGCCCTGTCCCGAATCTTGCCGAGACTAAGCTGTGTGTCTCCAGTACTATCTATTTGCTCTTCTTTCGGGCTAAGCTCTGCCCTGAACCTCCCAAGACTAAGCCTTGTATTGTTTCCTTTAACATTATGTTATCGCATCTCATGGGCTGAAATATCGCCAACTTGTCCAAAGGCGTCATAGTCTAAAGGCATCATCTTCATAGCCGGAAGACACCATGCCATGGTCTGAGGATCTCTCAAAGTTGCATATCATTATTCAAAGGCGTTATGGTTCGGAGGCACCATTTTCATGGCGCGAGAACATCATTTCATGGCCTGCGAATCCCTCACTGAACGATTCATGGCCCAGTACATCATGGTCTAAAGACGTCATCTTAACCGTCCGAAGACAATTCTCATGGTCCGAAGGGAATCTGCATCATGTTTAAATTCCTGCACAAATATATGCTCGCAGTATCTATTTACTTGCAGGTGACCCGATAAGCAACCATTACCTCAACGTGAGTAATCCCGCTCCATTTCCTTCATAATATCTCAAACCTGACCAATCACCATAACCATTCTTCACCTATCCCCAAATTTTATGACCATCCTTGTGGTAACTTCATCGGTATACTTCGCCGATGAATCCAGAACTACGCACGACCTGATTCCTGTAAAACTAGGGATATGTAGGCAGCTCAGAAACCAGAGTGTGACCTAAATCTCTCAAACCATCTCGCTCGGTCAAAATTGGTCATCATATCTTTACCCGACTACTCTTTCATCCGTCCTGGGTAAAGAGGGGTAGCTGTTAATACCCAATTTTCCCTCTAATATTTTTAAATGTAGCATATATACCTTCAAAACTATGCATTAACATCAATTGATATTTTTCCATAATTTCTACATTTTTAAATTAATTTATCCTAGTACTTTATTTATATAAATAATTACAAAATTGCATTACAAACGACTTTATCGCATTTCATGATATAATTCTGCTATTTATAGTCATATTAAGTTCAAATTATTTCGGAAATGGCCTACACCCTTTGGTTACAATTGCAATAGCTTTGCAATTATAGCCCATGCATACATTATTGTGTTATTTTACCAGAAAATGGCTCATTTTATTTTTTTGGAAAAATGAATAGTTATTTTAAAATATTTCTATGAATGAAAATATTTCTTATAATCTGTTAATTATTTTTGCTCAAATACTTGTGTATTTAAAAAATGGTCCCTTTTATTTTCAAACTTAATCCTTCAAACCAGCCCAAAACCCCTTTAAAATTAGCCCAAACCCTTAAGCCCAAATACACACCTGCCCGATCCAATACCTCCATTCAATCATGACCTTTGATCATCCAGATCAACGGTCCATATTCCCCCTTCCATAATTAAACCTAGACGTAACCCCCCAAACCCTCTCATTCTCTCCCTCACCCGCCGTCATCACCTCCCTATTCTCTCAACTCTCTCGACCTAACCCTAGTTCTAAACGCCGTCACCGGTGTATATCTCATCTCTATGGTTCTCCTATACCCTCTCCGGCCAGTCCTGGCCTTCTACACACCATAGCTCTTTGACTTCTTAGATCCTTGAGAAGATCTCAAGGAACCCAACCGGTTCTGGTTTGAAACTTTGCTTATTAGCCTGTCTTAGGCCTTTTTTCGACTGTGAGTAAGAATTTGCTCTTGTTTTGTTATGAATCTATGGTCTCTTGACCTATTCTCTCACCTCTACTACTTTTCTAAAAACCCATGTCTGATACTATCAATCCTTCTCATATATGTATAGATCTGAGATGAATCGAGCACTATTACATGTTTTCCTTTAAAAATTTCTGGTTTAACTAATTATTCCGACTCTTCCTAAACTAGGGTTCATCCCAAGTTATTTTTCAAAGGTTTTTTCTGACTCCTAAGTGTTTGATTAATAGTTCTTTCGTCTTCGTGACTAATTTGTGCAAAAATACTTAAACCTTAGTTGATTTTGTGTGATACACTGATTTTTCCAACCTTTGATTCGATTTGGGTACTTTCTATGTTACCAGTCATATTACTTTGCTCAATTTGTTGGACTTAAACATTGTTCCTTGTTAAATCCAGTATTTTCGTGGTTTTTCCCTAATTAACCTCTGTTAGGGTTCAGACCTGCTCTTTCCGGCTAAGTTCTATCTTTTTGTGAGGTTTTACTTAGTCTAATTTCTATTTGTGAAAGTTGAATAATTCTTTCCGGAATTCAGTGCTATTTTGAAAGTTCTGTTGATTTCTTTACTCCGTTAGAGATTCGTATGCATAAATCTTGCTTGTTTCCTTGTTTATGAATTTAATTGGCCGTCTATGCCTTAACTGATTGCCCGTATAATTTTGTGATTGTACTAATACTTTATTTGGTATGATTTGGATTCTTGCCTTAATTAAACTCCCTTGTTATTACCGTTTAATCTATGACTCTATGATTGGATTCTGTGACTCTATGATTTCCTTAATTGACTGAATGTTGATTCCTTTACCTTATTTGTTCTACTCTTAAATTTCTATATGTACACTCTTGTTTGATCTATCAACACACGAACAATTAGTTCAAAATACACACACACTCTCAAATTCTCTCTTCTTTCTCCGCTACCTGTGCTAATTGTTGGTCTAGCCGGCTGAAAGCCAAGGCTAGACAGTGAAACTCTACTTGCTTTACATTCTGTACTTTGCTTCCTTAACTGGTATGTCTCTAGTTCAATTCTGAAACTTAACTTTATGTGTTCCTTTATGTAAATCCATGCTTATTCCTGCACTAGTTTTATTAGCTATGTATTTAATTGTCTTCCTGTTTACTGGTTTACCCAGTATGTTTAAGTTTTACCCTCTCCAGTTCGAGTATTTAGATGAGCATGCCTAGATCTCATTTGTCTTGTTTTCATGTTTGTTCAGTTCCTTTTTACTCCCCTCAACTAGTATGCTCATGTTAGTGTCTTAGACTCCTAATGTATTTGATTGATCCTAATTGGTATGACTAATGCACCACTGTCTTCAACATGACTATTCCCACGCTCTGCCTCTATGTTTCAATTGCCTTTTACCATGACTGACTTGTCAAGTCTCTGAATCAGCAGACTCCTAGTTGTTTTGTACAGTTGTTGTTCCATATGCTCCCCTTAGACCCTGTTCATGTGTTTCTGATGTGAAGCTCTCTATGTTCCCAACCCCTTGACCCCTACTTGTAAAGCTGATTGCTGAATGGTTGTGAGTCTGAGCACTCTGAGTTTGTGTGGTTGTATGTTGAATCTTTCTTCTTTTCAGAATTGATTTCAAAACTATTTTTTACTCCTGGCATTTTCCTAAATTTGTTTCTATCCATGAAAACCTTTTCACTCCTAAAAGTGTTATCTCTACATTGTATTTAACAAGTCCTTTCAAAACTATGTCAAGCACTCTCACTTCTACTCTTAAATTCTTAAGTTCTGCCCCTCCAGTGTGTATACTGCCTAGGAATCCATGATATTCCTCCGAACTCTGGCACACTGGGGATGGCCTTTTCCACACTGCACATAATCACTTCCCTATTCAAAGAATCTTGGTGTGAGCATTGCCCAGGATCCCTGAGGTCATTAGGGAACGTTGACACACTAGGACACCCTATTGGCTATGAGACTTTGGCATCTCGGACTATTTTGAAGGCTTGGTATTTCCAGGTTCACTTTGGGCCTATCTCAGGCTCTATATATTATAGCTTACATTTATTTATGTAATTCATTCAATTCTGGTCTGTAATAATCATCTTTGTAAACAAATATTGGAGAAATTAGTAAAAGGGTAAGGATTCTTATACGATTTATGTGGGAAAATGGGTAGAAATCATGTTTTAGGTTTATACTATGTTTATTTGCAGTAGAAATCATGCCTTTATACCTATATTATGTTACTCGCATTAGAGATCATATTGTAGAACTGTTGTGTTATTTTCATTAGAAACCCTACCTTAGGATAATTACGTTTACTAGTTTTGTATATTAGAAAACATGTTATAGCTCAGTACTTCATTATCACGAAATTCTGCTTTTGCATAAGTCACAATCACCTAGAAATCATGTCGTTAGGCTACTGCTGTAATCCTGCCTAATAAAAATGACCATTCTCTATGTGCATTAGAAATCCTGTTTTAGGACTGCATTTGCGTTTTCTGTAAAATCATGTCCCCTAAATAAATAACTGTCTTGTTTATAAAGATGCTTAAAAGAACAGCCCCAACGCCTAGACACCATGTTATAGGATAAAATATGCATGAAATCAACTTTTGTATTTCAGCACCTAGACAATCATGTTTATAGGATGTATTAAGACTCAAAATGTTTGCTTCCTTTAGTCAATTTCCAGAATTCTGTTTGCATTTAAACGACATGATTAAAGGGTATTACAGATCAACGCCTAGGCAAGCCTTAGGTAATTAAGGTCCTATAAAACTGTAAAATTGTGCTCTGTTTATTTGTGAAACAGCGCAGGTTCAACAGGTTCTAAAATTAGTAGGCAAACTGATTAGGTTTATGTCACTTCATTTTAAAACAATACTGCATATTCTCTGCTTTTATGCTCACATGGATATCCTGTTCTAGGACCTTTTGAAAAATTCTCTGAAATCTGTGTTTGAGACCTGCTAATTATCTGCTTATGTGTGGAGGTAAACATGACCCCCCCTTTATTGTTTTCATACTTGACAGTCCTATATGTTCTTTGTTGTCGCTTTGATTTTACCTTTTAAACACCTTAGGAGTGTCACGACCCGTTTTGCCCTCCGAAAGGTATCGTGATGGCACCTAATCTCTACGACTAGGTAAACCTAAAATTTGCGAAAAATAATAGAACCAATAAAATAAAGACAGAAAAGAACTCAAGTAGATATAACATAGCTGTTCAGCATGTAAACGTTCACTTCCCAAAACCCAGAATGTCACGATAGTCACAAGATCTGTACTAAATGTGGCTCTATACAATGAAATAGTGGAAAATACATAAGTCCTCTATGCCTATACTAGAGTAGAAGGGGACTCTTGGGATTCTGAGGACGCGGCAGAATTACCTCGCGGTCTCATGGAAGATGTTAAAACGACTCCTAGACACGATACTGGGTGCTGGTACCTGGATCTGCACATGGGGAAAACATGCGCAGGAAAGGGCATGAGTACTCCACGTTCGATACTCCGTAAGTGCCAAGCCTAACCCAGTCAAGTAGTGACGAGGTCATGTTGAGGCTCTACTGAGTTTTTAAAATAAGTCAATATAAAATATAAAACAGTGCAATATAGATAAGCAATGATAAACAAGATTAATGGAAACTAAAAGAATTAATAACAGAAAGAGAGCCCTCGGCTCAGCACAACATATATCTCAACAGTAAATATACAATGCAGTACACGGGGAAAGATCCCGGATCTCAGTCCGTAGTCCCAATTTAAATATGCTATGCAGTACAAAGGGAAAGCTCCCGGATCTCCGTCCGTAGTCCCAATTTAAATATGCATTTCAGTACAGGGGGAAAACTCCCGGATCTCGGTCCATAGTCCCAATTTAAATATGAAATGCAGTATAGGGGGAAATCTCCCGTATCTCGGTCCGTAGTCCTAATTTAAATATGCAAAGCAGAAGTATGTCAGATACGGCTTAATTAAACAGTCCAGGAAAGCAACATGCAAGAATAGAGTAAAACTACCTAAGCATGGTGCAACTAGTAGCAAATAAGAGGAAATCAAGTAAGGACAGGTAGGCATGCTTACTCTTAAGCTAACTACTCAGTTAAGACAGGAAACAGTAATATAGGAATGAAAATGAGTGATTGCATGGAAGGGAAAATGGAATTTTAGTAACAATGACCCGTGCACGCACTCGTCACCTCACGCACACGGCGTCAACATAACAAATTCAGTATAAAAATTCCTAAGGGGAAGTCCCCAACACAGAATTAGGCAAGCCACTTACCTTGACTGCACTAATCAACTCAACACTACGCTTTTGACACGAGTATCCAACTCCGGGTGTCCCAAATCTAGTAAATTCGATTACATAATGTAAATAACACTTTAAGGAATCAAAATAGCTAATTAATTCGAAGCTAATAGGCGAAATTAGAAAATTCGCCCAAAAAGTCCCCCAGGCCCACATCTCGGAATCGGGTAAAATTTATATTTTCCGGAGACCCATTCACCAACGAGTCTAACCATATAATAATCTCTCAAATCGTAGGTCAAATACCCAATCAAAACTCAATAATTCGGTCTATGAAGTTCATCCCATTTTCCCCATTTTCTACCCAAAATTTTCGAAATTAAAGGTTGGATTTAAGATTCGAATCATGGAAATTGATCTATAATGGATAGGAATCACTTACCCAAGGATTCTTTAAAAGACTGCCCAGGCATTTGTTATATGCGATCACAGACAAGGAGTCGCGATCGCGGAGAGTAAACAAAACACGTGACTGGAATCATGTTGTGCGATCGCAGAAGCCTGTACGCGATCGCGAACCTTGAGGACCCAGAGCTACGCGATCGCGGTTGGGGCCACGCGACCGCATAGAAAAAATATTGAAACTCCCCCAGACCAAGACTACTCTATGTGAACGCGGTCCTGGTCATGCGATCGCGTTGACCAAGATTCCAATATACTGCGATCGCAGACCTTTTATTGCGATCGCAGAGAACAACTGCATGCCCTCTCACTTTTAATTTACACGATCACGGGTGAACCCTTGCGATCACAGAGAGCAAAACACAGTTGTAGAAAAACCAGAAAAACCAGCAAAGACTTTTAGGCCAAAAATTCTCGTTTGAACACCCGAAATACAACGAGGCCCCCGGGACCTCAACCAAAACTACCAACCAACTCTAATACCCCATTTAAAGTTGGTAGAGCCTTAAAACACATCTCATAACATCAAGATCATCAAATATGCATAGATTCAAGCCTAAGAACTTATGAAATTTCTAGAATTCACATCCGATGCCGAAACACGTCAAAACTAATCCGAATGACCTCAAATTTTGCACACAGGTCACAGTTTGCATTACAGACCTGCCGTCACTTTTGAAATTCCATTCCGAGTCCGATATCAAAATTTCACCTATCGACCGAAATCGCCGAAATTCTAACTTTCGCCAATTCAAGCCTAAATCTACAACCGACCTCGAAAACACATTCCAAACACGTTTCTAGCCCTGAAATCACCCAACGGAGCTAACGGAGTCAATGGAATTCCATTCCAGATCCGTCTTCACACAACTCTAGCTACGGTCAGAGTTCTAAAGCTAAATTCCACATTTATAGACTATGTGTCCAAAATCACTCCGGATTTCATCACTCAATGCTTTGACAAGTTCCAATAACATAAATAGACACGTGAGAAGCGGTTATTAGGGGATCGGGGTGCTAACTCTCAAAACGACCGACCTGGTCGTTACATCCTCCCCCTCTTAAGAAAATCGTTCGTCCTCGAACGAGTATAGAAACATACATGAAGCTATGAAAAGATGAGGGTACTAACTCCGCGTATCATGCTAGGTCTCCTTGCATCCTCATCACCCCGTCATCACTTATGGTCACATCCTTGGCATGACCCCGTCGGACTCTATTCTGAAGAACCAAAAGGTGGGGATCATTATACTGGCGCTCTCTGATACAGTCATAAAGGGAAGATCGAGCAATCACACAAGCTAATACCCGACAAGGCTCAGAAAGATTCAATCTCACGAACTGACTGGCTAAGGACTGGACATCTAAGGCTAGAGGCCTCTCAGCTGCATGAAGGTATGCCAAACTCCCCAAACTCTCCGCCCGGTGACTCAAGGCGTCGGCCACCACATTGGCCTTCCCCGGGTGGTAAAATATAATGATGTCATATTCCTTTAGCAACTCCAACCACCTACGCTGGCGCAAATTTAGATCCTTCTGCCTGAATATGTGCTGCAAACTCTGGTGATCCGTGAATATCTCACAAGGAACACCATATAAATAATGACGCCATATCTTCAGGGCGTGAACAATCGCTACCAACTCGAGATCATGAACATGGTATTTTTTCTCATGAACCTTCAACTGTCTGGACGCGTAGTCAATCACCCTACCGTCTTGTATCAACACCGCTCCCAGGCCAATCCTCGAAGCATCACAATAGACTGTATAGGACCCGGAACCGGTAGGCAAAACCAACACAGTAGCTGTAGTCAGGGCTGTCTTGAGCTTCTGAAAGATCTCCTCACACTCCTCAGTCCATATAAAAGTTGCACCCTTCTGGGTCTGTCTGGTCATGGGCGCTGCAATGGATGAAAATCCCTCCACAAAATGGCGGTAATACCCAGCCAAATCGAGGAAACTGCGGATCTCAGTAGCTGAGGACGGTCTGGGCCAACTCTGTACCGCCTCCACCTTCTTCGGATCTACCTTGATCCCATCCGAAGACACCATATGGCCTAAGAATGCCACAGAATCAAGCCAAAATTCACACTTAGAAAACTTGGCATACAACTTCGTCTCCCTCAATGTCTGAAGCAAGGTCCTCAAGTGCTGCTCATGGTCCTCCTGGGACCGAGAATATACCAGAATGTCATCAATAAACACAATGACGAAAGTATCAAGATAAGCCAGAAATATGTTGTGCATCAGGTGCATGAAGTCTACTGGGGCATTGGTCAGCCCAAATGACATAACAAGGAACTCATGGTGGCCATATCTGGTCCTGAAGGCAGTCCTCAGGATATCCGGCTCCCGAATCTTCAACTGATGATAACCCGAACGTAGATCATCTTGGAGAACACCCTAGCACCCTGTAACTGGTCAAATAGAACATCAATGCAAGGTAATGAGTACCTATTCTTCACTGTCACCTTATTCAGCTGCCGGTAGTCAATACACATACGCATCGAGCCATCCTTTTTCTTCACAAATAACACCGGAGCACCCCAAGGTGATACACTGGTCCTGATAAATCCCTTTTCAAGAAACTCTTGTAACTGCTCCTTCAACTACTTCAACTCAGGAGGAGCCATGCGATAGGGATGAATGGAAATGGGTTGAGTGCCTGCCAACAAGTCAATGCCGAAATCAATGTCTATATCGGGAGGCATACCCGGAAGATCAACCGGAAATACATCAGGATAGTCCCTGACAACTGGAACTGACTCAACTGTAGGGGTCTCAGCACTAACATCTCTCACATAAGCAAAATATGCATCACACCCCTTTTCAACCATCCGCTGAGCCTTAAGAAAATAAATGACTCGGCGGGAAGTATATTCTAAGGAACCTCTCCACTCTAACCTCGTTAATCCTGGCACAAATAGCATAGTAGGTAGACAACCAGTCCATACCCAATATAACATTGAAATCTACCATACTGAGTAATAATAAATCAGCTCTAGTCTCAAAACCACTGATAGCAATCAAACATGACTGATATAGGCGGTCCACAACAAGAGAATCTCCCACCGGAGTAGAAACATAAATGAAAAAACTCAAAGAATCCCGAGATATCCCCAGATGTGAAGCAAAATAAGAAGACACATACGAATATGTAGAGCTTGGGTCAAATAATACCGATGCATCCTTATGACAAACATGAATAATACCTATAATGACTGAATTTGAAGCAATAGGCTCGGACCGGGCCGGAAGAGCGTAGTACCTAGCTGGCCTCCCCCTCTAGGGAGACCTCGACCTCCCCGACCTCCACCTCGAGCTGCCTGAGGTGGTGGGGTAGCAGCTGGGGCTGGAAAAATAGCTGGAGGACCTGGTGGAAGACGTGAGGCCTGATAAGTCTGAGGTGGTGCACCCCTCCTCGGTCTGGGGAAATCTCTGATCATATGACGAGGGTCACCACACTTAAAGTAACCCCTCGGAGGACGTGGCGGTCACTGCTGACTCTGAACTGGCCAGTGATAGCACCTCGAGTAGGAGGGACCTGAGATACTGGTGGTGCATAATAAGGCTCCTGAGGTCTAGGAGGAGCTGGAATACCACTAGCTGCTGGGTGAGCTGAATGAACAGAGCGACTCAAAAAACCCTTACCATAGCATGCTGCTGGTGCACGGGCTCCTGAAAAATGACCAGTCTCTCGAGACCTCTTGGCCTCTCTCTCCTCCCTGTCCCGGGCTAACATAGTCTCAATCCTTTGGGCAATACTCACGGCTTGCTGGTAAGTAATATCGATCTCCAGCTCTCTGGCCATGCTGGTCTGAATACTGGGGTGGAGTCCCTCAATAAAGTTTCGGACCCTCTCTATGACAGTCACAACCAAAGCTGGTGCATGGCTAGCCAAATCGCTGTAACGTACTACATACTCTGACACAGTCATGCTATCCTGGCATAGCTGCTCAAACTCCGCACGCCAAGCATCCCTGAAGCTCTGAGGGACAAACTCAAGTAAGAACATCTCGTAGAACTGAGCCCAAGTAAGTGAAGCTGCCTCGTTGAAAGAAACCCCACTCATCTGCACAATACCCATAGTGCGGAGAATGCGATGAAACCTCTCGAGAAAACCTAAGGCGTCATCCGAAGCTAGTCCGCTGAACTAAGGTGGGTGGTACTTCTTGTACCTCTCAAGTCGGAGCTGCTCTGCCTCAGGAACAACTATCCTAGGCTGGGCTACTTGGGGCATAGGAATATACTCTGGAACCTGGCTAATATGAACTCTCTGCTCAGGAGTACGGGCTGTGGGAGTCTGTGTCCCTCCCCCGACCTAGGATGTAGCTGGAACTATCGGGAGTAGTCCCGCCTGAGACAGAGTACTGAAGGCACTCAAGAACTGGGCCAATGTCTCCTAGAGGTCTGGAGTAACAGTAGGGACCTCCTGTGCCCCTCCAACTGTAGCTGCTGGGGGATCCTATGCCTTTGCTCTAGCCGGTTCTCGAGCTGCACCGTGTGCTCGTCCTCTACCCCGGACCCTACCTCTGGTGACTCTGACTGGGGGCTCGGGTGCCTGGTCATCAGTACGTCCAGTATGGGTACGAACCATCTGCAAGCAAGAATAGAATAGAGTTTAAGAATTTGATGACAGTAACTAGCACGTTAAGGAATTCTAAAGAATTTGATTGTTCTTAACAGTTATATAGCCTTCGAAGATAGATACAGACTTCTTCGCACTGATCCGCGAGAATCTAATAAACCGTCTTGTGACTTGTGACTCCTATGAACCTAGACACTCTGATACCAACTTGTCACGACCCATTTTTCTCTCCGAAAGGTATTGTGACGACACTTAGTCTCTACGACTAGGTCAGCCTAAAATTTGCGAAAAATAATAGAATCAATAAAATCAAGACAGAAAAGAACTCAAGTAGATATAACATAGCTTCTCAACATGTACACTTTCACTTCCCAAACCCCGAATGTCACGATAGTCACAAGCTCTGTACTAAATGTAGCTCTATACAATGAAATAGTGGAAAATACATAAGTACTCTATGCCTATACTAGAATAGAAAGGGACTTGTGGGATTCTGCGGATGCGGAAGAATTACCTCGCGGTCTCCTGGCAGCTGCTAGAACGACTCTTAGCCACAATACTGGGTGCTGG
This sequence comes from Nicotiana paniculata, assembly GCA_005239505.1. Lineage (NCBI taxonomy): Eukaryota > Viridiplantae > Streptophyta > Magnoliopsida > Solanales > Solanaceae > Nicotiana > Nicotiana paniculata. The sequence goes on from MDKI01057028.1 coordinate 13,093, forward strand.
TACCTGGATCTGCACATGGGGAAAACATGCACAAGAAAGGGCGTGAGTACTCCATGTTCGGTACTCCGTAAGTGGCAAGCCTAAACCCAGTCAAGTAGTGACGAGGTCAGGTTGAGATCCTACAGAGTTTTTAAAACAAGTCTATATAAAATTTAAAACAATGAAATATACATAATCAATGATAAACAGGATTAATGGAAACTGGAAGAATTAATAACAGAAAGAGAGCCCTCGGCTCAGCACATCATATATCTCAACAGTAAATGTGCAATGCAGTACACGGGGAAAGCTCCCGGATCTCGGTCCGTAGTCCCAATTTAAATATGCAATGCAGAAGCATGTCGGATACGGCTTAATTAAACAGTCCAGGAAAGTAACAGACAATAATAGAGTAAAACTACCTAAGCATGTTGCAACTAGTAGCAAATAAGAGGAAATCAAGTAAGGACATGTAGGCATGCTTACTCTTAAGCTAACTACTCAGTTAAGACAGGAAACAGTAATATAGGAATGAAAATGAGTGATTTCATGGAAGGAAAAATGGAATTTTAGTAACAATGACCTGTGTACGCACTCGTCACCTCACGTACACGGCGTCCACATAACAAATTCAGTATAAAAATGCCTAAGGGAAAGTCCCCAACACAGAGTTAGGAAGTCACTTACCTTGACTGTGCTAATCAACTCAATACCACGTTCTTGCCACGAATATCCAACTCCGGGTGGCCCAAATCTAGTCAATTCGATTGCATAGTGTAAATATCATTTCAAGAAAACATAATCACTAATAAGTTCGAAGCTAATACGCGAAATTTGGAAATTCGCCCAAAAAGTCCCCCGGGCCCACGTCTCGGAATTGAGTAAAATTTATATTTTCCGGACACTCATTCACTCACGAGTCTAACCATATAAGAATCTCTCAAATCGGAGGTCAAACACCCAATTGAAACTCAATAATTCGGTCTATGAAGTTCATCCCATTTTTCCCATTTTCTACCCAAAATTTTCGAAATTAAAGGTTGGATTTAAGATTGGAATCATGGAAATTGATGTATAATGGATATAAATCACTTACACAAGTTACCCAGGTGCAAAAGCCTCCAAAAATCGCCTCTCCCGAGCTCTCAAATTCGAAAATGGTGAAAATAATATAAACCCTCAGATTTGGGTCTTTAAAAGACTGCCCATGCATTTGTTATATGCGATCGCAGATAAGGAGTCGCGATCGCGGAGAGTAAAGAAAACACGCGCCAAGGAATCATGCTATGCGATCGCAGAAACCAGTACGTGATCGCAAACCTTGAGGACCTAGAGCTGTGCGATCGCGGTTGGGGCCACGCGATCGCGTAGAACAAATATTGTAACTCCCCCAGACCAAGAATACTCTATAAGAACGCGGTCCTGGTCATGCGATCGCATTGACCAAGATTCAAACACATTGCGATCGCAGAGAACAACCGCAAGACCTCTCACTTTTACCTTACGCTATCGCGGGTGAACCCTTGCGATCGCAGAGAGCAAAACACAGCTGTAGAAAAACCAGAAAAACCAGCAAAGACTTTTAGGCCAAAAATTCCCGCTTGAACACCCGAAACACACCCGAGGCCCCGGGACGTCAACCAAAACTACCAACAAACTCTAATACCCCATTCAATCTTGGTCGAGCCTTAAAAATGCATCTCATAACATCAAGATCATCAAATATGCGTAGATTCAAGCTTAAAAACTTATGAAATTTCTAGAATTCACATCCGCTGCCGAAACACGTCAAAACTCATCCGAATGACCTCAAATTTTGCACACAGGTCAAAATTTGCATTACGGACCTGTTGTTGCTTTCGGAATTCCATTCCGGGTCCGATATCAAAATTTCACCTATCGGCCGAAATCGCCGAAATTCTAACTTTTGCCAATTGAAGCCTAAATCTACAACCGACCTCGAAAACACATTCCGAACACGCTCCTAACCCTAAAATCACCCAACGGAGCTAACGGAGTCGACAGAATTCCATTGTGGATCCGTCTTCACACAGATCTAGCTACGGTCATATTTCTAAAGCTAAATTCCACATTTATGGACTATGTGTCCAAAATCACTCAAAATTTCATCACTCAACGCTCCGAAAAATTCCAATAACATAAATAGAAATGGAAGAAGAGGTTATTAGGGGATCGGGGCGCTAAATCTCAAAATGAACGACCAGGTCGTTACCAGGAGAGTCTAGAACTGCCTGAAATTAGAGTTCCTAAACACCTCCGGGACCACAAGGAAGGGACGAGTAATGCACGATTAGAGTTCGTTTAAATAAATTCTCTTATACAACCACTAAGGGGAGGGTAATTGGGTAGTAAAAGGATATGATGACCTGTGCGCTAATGTCACATGTAACCCCTCTAGTTGAGGAAGGATTACCGGACATTGTACGGATGTGATCCTATAGGCTAATAACTTAGGACTCCCCTATATTATTTACATATGTTTGCTCATATTTCTTACCTTTTAAACTCCTTTTATCTTACTTACATATGTGTGCTTAGACTACTGATCTGTTAAATAAATAATTTGCTAAGTAAGTTTGGCCACCATTGTGGACCTTGAGGAGTGCCTAACACCTTCCCCTCAATGTAATTTCAAGCCCTTACCCAATCTCTGGTTACACAGACTGGTTTCATGAATTACTTGCATTAGGTTCCCTAACACACGATAAATCCGTTAGGTGGCGACTCTTCACTTTCCATACCCCTTTCCCAAAAGGAAGGGAGTTGTCCCAAATGAATGTCAAAACCCGATTCCGTGAGGAAAAAAGGGGGCGCGACAGTCATAACCATGATAAATTCTTCGGAAATCATTAACACATAATCGAGTAATCAGAACCAACCGCCTCTAACTCAACCGAGTCATGCAGACTATCAGCCCGAAAGTAACTCAATCCGATATGACCGTGCTGAAGGAACCTCCTGGGGATGTGAATCTATTTCTTGCATCTCTCCAACATTGACATGTAGACCTTTCTTGACATGGAAATACTGTAGATCCGATTACCATTCGCTACCTATTTCAAGCCTGCCCGAACATAAATTTCAAAGTCCTTAAAGGCTATATAAGACCTGGAACTCGCCAGAACCTTCTCGATAACCATTAACCTTACTCCGATATTCAATACACAAATAATACGCATCGAGCAACCCATGATCCACTAGCATATGACTATTCAAAGAAATAACCAAGCAATCCCTCGGCCCGAAAACTGATATAACGCATGATCCTACAATTCGATCGTCATTAGCAGACTCTCCCACTTATCCTGAAGCCATAGAACACATCATCGGTAATCCAAAGTACCACATATTTGTAGCATGCTCTGATCCCACACGACTATTTAGCTGAATATCTTAACAACTCATGCAATACTAGTCAGTAGAACACTCCGAAGACTCTGCCAAGCACTTACCCATCCTTGCAATAGTCAAACAACTTCTCTAAATACTTTGAAATGATATTATCTGAACCCCACCATATGGAAACCTCATAAAAAAACACACGATCCCAACTCATCACGCATGAGGTAGCCCGCCAGCTATACTCAAATCGACACCTACCATGAACCCATCTTCAACACAACAACTAGGCCACCACCCAGTCTTCACAAGTCTGTGCTTACCACCTGGATATAAGAACTTGCCTCGTACCAAAATTGAACAACTGAAATATTTAACACTACATTTGCTCCTGATACTAGACAACACATCGTCATTATAATCAAGCATCTATATCCCTCTGTAACCCTTCTGCAGCATCACATATTGTTGGTTGATTTCCCAATGCACACGCAAGTGTACGTGGTCGACAAGTAATATAGG
>ML355571.1:0-48346 GCA_005239505.1 Nicotiana paniculata
ATCAAAGACAACATGTACACTTTCTTCTACACACATAGTTCTTTTATTATACATTTTATAAGCATTGTTATGTGATGAATATCCCAAGAATACTCCCTCATTACTTTTGGGGTCAAATTTTCCTAGGGAATCTTTGCCATTATTATGCACAAAACACTTGCATCCATAAGCCCTAAAGTGGGATATGTTGGGCTTTCTCCCTTTAAGTAATTCATAGGGAGTTTTCTCTACCAGAGGTCTGGTCATGAATCTATTGATTATGTAACAAGCAGTGTTTATTGCTTCAGCCTAGAATCTGTGAGGTAGTTTGCTAGATAGAAGCATGGTTCTTGCCATGTCTTCAAGAGTTCTGTTTTTCCTTTCAATAACCCCATTTTGCTGTGGGGTTCTAGGAGCAGAAAAGTTATGATTGACACCATGTTCATCACATAAATCAACAAACTTAGCATTCTCAAATTCAGTACCATGGTCAGATCTTATTGATGCTAGTTGATGTCCTAATTGATTTTGAGTTTTCTTGACAAATGAGGTGTACATATCAAATGCTTTATCCTTAGATGCTAGGAATAAGGTCCAGGTGAACCTTGAATAATCATCAACTGGCACTATCACATATCTCTTACCACCTCTACTCAAAGTTCTCATAGGGCCACACAGATCCATATGAACCAGTTCTAACGTCCTGGTGGTACTGACTATTTTCTTACTTTTGAAAGAGGACCTTACCTGCTTCTCCGTGGCACATGCCTTACAAACTTTGTCCTCCTTGAACTTAATGTTAGGAATTCCTACCACTAAGTCCTTAGAGACTACTTTGTTAAACTGAGTCAGACTCGCATGTGTGCCATAGGAGGGGATCACTGTCCAACACACTTAGGCAAGTGAGTTCATTTTCAGACAGTGTGGACAAGTCTATGACATAGATGTTATTCATTCTTTTTCCCTGCAAAACAATCTTGTCAGTAAGCAGGTTAATCACAAAACATTTTGTGGAAGTAAAAGCAACCAGGTTACCTCTGTCACACAGTTGTGATACACTGATCAGGCTATATTTCAAGCCATCTATTAGATACACATGTTCAATGGATCGTGTGTCATCCTTACCTACCTTACCAACCCCAATAATTTCACCTTTCTTTCCGTTTCCAAAGGAGACATTTCCTCCTTTAAGACTTTCAAGTGAAAGGAAATGTTCCATGTTCCCTGTCATATGCTTTGAGCAGCCACTATCCAAATACCAAATTTGGGTTCCTCCTCTCACTTGAACCTACAAAAGAATCAGAGGTTAGTTTTAAGAACCCAAATTAGTTTGGGTCCTTTTCTATGAGAGAATGGATGAATCAATTTTTTTTTTTGGCCCAATTTGGTAGCCAGTTTTTCCTTTTTACAAACCTCTCATTTTTTCGACTCGCCAGTCTTACCACAATGGGTGCATATTTTATTCTCAGGGTGAGTGAGATACTTGCGTTTGGAATCCCACTTGGGCAATTGACTTCCAAATCCAATCCCTCTCCGGTAGCTACTATGATTCTCTTGAAGCCATATCAGGGCATCAGAGGATTTATTCCATTTACAAGTTCGATCTAATTCATGTTTGACTTTGCCAAGTTCTTCGTTAAGAGTTCTTATCCGTTCATCCTTGGCATACATCTTATCTTTTAGTTTTCCCACGTTTTATTCTAACATTATATGAGAATAATCAACAACCTTTTTACTGGATCCTAGCTTTAGCTTTAAGTTTTCAGATTTTAGTTCTAGAATCTCAGTTTCAAGTGGATGAACCTGGTTCAACAAGTCAGTGTTTTTCTTTTCAGATTCACTAACTCTGATTTCCAGGTTCATGCACTTTGCTTTTAGCATTGCACATTTTTTAGATAGTTGATCCTTCTCTTTGGTTGTTTCCTCAGAATCATATATGAAATCAAGTAGCAACTCAGAGAGTTTTTCCATAGATAGGAACTTTACTTTGTTTTTAATACGGGAGATACTTACCTCTGGTTCTTCATGTGATTCCTCATCAGATTCTCCAATTGCCATGAGCGCCGATCTTCAGTCTCCCCATCTTTTGATTCCTTATCTGAACTTTCCCCCCAAGCAGCAACCATAGCCTTTGTTGTGGTTTTCTTGGGTTGGACCTGTTCCTTCTTTCATATCTCTCATTTTTTCATTCTGCTTCCCACTGAGGACAGTTTTTGATGAGATGTCCAGTCTTACCACATTTTTAGCATCTCTCGTTGGTTGGCCTTTCTGGAGCTTTTGCTTTGTTGTAGTTTCCTCCTCTAGAGATGCCATTCTTCCTCATGAGAAAGTTTCTGAATTCTTTGATAATCATGGCCATCTGATCATCCTCCAGATCTGCTCCCTTAGTGATTCTTAGTGCTAGACTCCTCTCCTTCTTTGGACCATCCATCTTCATTTTCTGCCTTCTGAGTTCATAGGCAGTGAGATTTCCAATCAGCTCATCCAATCTCAGGGTTGCCATATTTTTGGATTCTTGGATAACAGTGATTTTGCTTTCCCAGGAAATAGGCAAGACCCTTGTCAGGATCTTCTCAACCCTGTCCTCTTCAAGAATGACTCTTCCAAGAGACTTCAGTTCATTAGTCAAGGTATTGAACCTTGTGTACATCTCTTGGATAGTCTCTCCGTCTTTCATAGTGAAGTTTTCATACTGAGAGTATAGTAGAGTACCTTTTGACCTTTTTACCTGAGGTGTTCCTTCATGGGTTACTTGCAAGGTATCCCAGATCTCTTTGGCAGTGGTGCACCTTTGGATTCTACTGTACTCGTGTGGACCTAGTCCACACACTAGCCACTTTTTGGCCTTTGCATTCTTCTCCCATTTCTTCAGATCCTCAGCAGTGCAGTCATCTCTAGTCTTTGGTACATCTATACCTTCAGCAGTCTTCATCAAGGTAGCTAGAGGACCATCAGTGACTATGTTCTAGAGTTCATAGTCTTCTCCAATCAGGTGGTCCTTCATTATGTTTTTCCACCAAGAGTAATACTGGCCATTGAAGAGTGGTGGCCTTGCAGTTGATTGATCCTCCCAGTTTCTAGGTGGTGCACTCATCTTGATCTTCTCCAAGGTGTTAGCCTTTCAAGGATAACCTGCTCTGATACCAATTGATGTTTTAGACGTCAATACCACACAAGAAGATATGTTAATTTATGTGGTACACAATTTTCGAGTGCTGTCTCTCTAGAAGAACATGGTTCTTCTTGGTGTTCCAACTTCTACTGTTGCGGAATAATAAAAGCAGTAAAGTCAAAACACAGATATTTTTACGTGGAAAACACCTAGCTCAAAAGGTGAAAAAATCACGACCTACTCCTCAGTAGAATTTGCTCAAACTCTTCACTAAAACTCTGAGCCAAACGGACTTACAAAATAAACTCTTTTGTAATCCTAGGACTAACTCTAATCCCTTCGTAGTAACTAGTCTCTAGCTAATTTCTACAAGCTTCAAGTTAACTCTAACTTGAACAACGCGTATTTATTACAATTGCTTCTATGAAAGCTGAAAAGATACAATATTAAATCCCCTACTACAACCAACTAGACTCAATGACAAACAAATGGAACTGGTTCTTCTAGCTGGTCTGTAGCCTTTGTATCGCACAATAATTCTGCTTGCAAAGTATCTGGGAATTTTACTTTCAGATCTTGATTCACTTCTGCACTTGTGCGTTCTTAATTCATGCAAGAATACTCAATTATTTATAGAGTCAGTTGTTGAGTTTGTCGTTCAGTTCTGGTAAACTCTACCTGGGAGAACGAGTTCGTATTAAACTCAACTTCCTTCCTTCGTTATTGTCCTTGCTGAATTCAACTTCTATTCTCTTATCAATTTGCAACATTTTCGCATTAGGAGACACTATCCTTGTTCATTGATACTTCACAATCGCATTCATCTCCTATGCATATACAATTCATGTGCCAACGCGCCAGGTCAAGTGTGTATGCTCTGATGGACCTGGTTCAACTGGTCAGACATTTATCAATCTTCAAAACTATGCAGTGACTTGGGTCAACACCTATTTATAGATACATAAATACTCTGGTTGGAGAAACTAAGCGCCGCCTTTTTTAAAAAAATAACGGAAGAGGCACGGGAAACGATGCGGCATACAAAGAACGTGTGCCATAATGACACCTGACGAACTTAATGTCATTTCAACTGATACAGTGGTCTCACGGAGCACTCGAAACATTATATCATCGCCCCGCTAAGAGGTGTTCGCCCATCGCTCAAAACATTCAGATTTCTCAAAGTTTTCGAATTGACGAGGTCTGCCTATCGTGGTCGCCCAAAGGCAACCCTAATAGGCGGAGGGGCTAACCGTATGGGTCAAAATCTGGCCATATGAGAATGGCATAAAAAAAGAATGGCGAGAAGGTGATTAAGTTGTGGTTGTGTACGCAAGGCACCGTAACGACGAGCATCTCGGCCACGGCCGTGGTCGAACCATCAGAAAGCCTCTATGGCAAAGCATATGCCAAGGCGGTTAGGGAGGTCGACCTAACGTGTAAATAGCATATTAAAGCACCCTGACTAAGGACCGCTGGGTAAGGAGGAACACCTAGTATATATACATGATAAGAGATGGCTAGAGGGGGACTTTTTTCTTTTTCTTCTTCTTTTTGGGTCTTCTCTAAAAGAGTCTACCTAATACTCAAGAGAAGGTTCAAAACCTTGTTACCGATCCTTGTAATCATCATCATGAAATCAATAAAGAGATATTCCATAGTCGTTAATGGTGCATCTTCTCGTTCTTCTTTATCATATATTATGGGATAATAGCCTTGAGAATGTAAGCCCATTATTTTCATTTGACATCCTTTATGATCTTAATGAGTTCTCAAGCTTAACCATTTCTGATTTCTATCACTTAGTATTTTTCGATCTAGAGTTAATTATCTTTGGTTAGGATTTACCCCATATCCTCTCATTAATTCGTTTTAAGAAAAGGTTTAACATTTTTTTGATAAAATACAAATAATACTAAATCAAACTATACAGGTATTGCCACATTTTTTATTTGTGAATTGAACAGTCGCCATTTATAATTTTATATAGGCTACTGAAATTTGAGATGATCTAGATATATAAACGATCACATATTTTGTTAGATCAGCTTGTGGCTGGACTATTGATTCAGACAGACACCTAATTAATCATCAAGTCCAAAATATCATAACTTTTTGCAATCTTTGTAAAAGGGTAACATTTATGTAAATGCGTTGGTGCTAATTACATTGATTTTTTTTTCCAAGATAAACTAAATTAACTAAGTATGTGACAAAATAAGCAGCTGGCTATGAGATTTCATATGTATGAGTTACTAGATGTTGTACTCGTGCGATGCACGGGTCCAATTGTTATTTTTTTTCTTCTTCTTATTTTCTTTCTTTTAATATTTCTTGGTCTATTGTTAATTACGCACTTTCTACGCCTTTAGGGAAAGAAGAAAGAGAATAGGCTTTTGTGGAATAACGTATAGAACCACGATTACATGTATTGTTATTTATCTTTTGCATCATGTGCATTTTAATTTTTCTGAAATAGTTTACTATATCAATCACTTTGAAATATTTGTTGAAGTTTAATGCTTTATTATACAATGATTAGATAATAATTCAAGCAAAATTTAAATTATTTCTATATAGGGTCTACACTTTTTTATTTTAAATTTTTTTGCACCACTAAGCCTTAAATTAATTACTATATAATAATATTTTAAAAAATCAGTTGAAAAATAAGTCGTCATGTATTTTTTCTGATTGTTTCAATTGAATGATATATAGTTTTATTCTTTTAGTATTTTCAGTTGTGTTAATATATTACTTTTTCTTTTTATACTAATAAAAATTTGAATAATAAAACATATTAATATTATTCCCAAATAGTTGATGAAAAGGTATTTTTTGGTCATTTGAAATAATAATCGTGATTTTTAATTATTAAGAATTTTAACAAGAAATTTGTATTATGCTATAATTGAATGACATAATATAAAAAATAAATTAGTCTCTCGATCACGCTAAATATTAATCAAATTGACCTTAAATTGAAATATTGCAGTTTTTTCTAGTTTCATTTGATATGATTGAGATACTATTTAGGATATAATGCAATTTTTATCATAATAGTAGTATTTGTTGAGATTTTTTAAAAATAATTAATTGTATATTTATGTATTTTTAAATTTATATAATGTTGAATTCTTATTGAATAGAGTATGTACTCAACTAACTTCGATCATAGAGGGAGAAGTATAATCATATATGACGATACTTCTCGTACTTCTAATATATGATGATTTTTTTAAAAAAATTCCACAAATCAATTGTCTTAATTTTTACTTCAGATATTCTCAACTCATATTTTAGAGAGGGGATACTTATTATACCATTTGATCAATTTTTTAATATTCTATAATAAAAAGGGGGATTTGAAACTATATTTCATTCTTAAATATTTTTTTCCGCATTTTATTAAGTATTCCAACTGAAATTGCAATTTAATGAGAATTTGTATAAAATGATATCAATTGATAATGATATAATAACATTTGAATGTAAATCTACATACATTATCACTATTTCCTTTTTAATGAAATCTTCTTTACCTGGAATAGTTAATAAATAAAATAAAATAATATTTCTTAAAGAGATAAAAGAATTGTCATATATAAATGTATGTGACCTTAGTACTTTTAATCAAGTGAAAATTTGAATTATAAAATTATTAAAAAGATATTTTTCTAGTTGAAAGTACTTATTGAAAAAATAACAATAATAATTAAGTAATGCATTTAATGAAGATAGCGAAGGTTGAATGGAAAGTGAGATCCATCTAAAGAATTTAATAGCTTATGGCCACGTTAATTTTGGTTTTTCCTGTTATTAAGAACCCACAACCAAACTTTTGAGCCTAGTATACAAGAAAACAATGGACTAATATATTTGAAATGACCATTGTGCCCTTGATGAACCTCCTCTTCTTTATCCTATATAATAGAAATTTTTTCCCATAAAAACCGGAAAGCACGTGTGAGTTGTGGCGGAGCTAAAGCCTCATTTGTTTGCCTGAATCTTAATCATTCAAAAATGTTTTTAAAGTCTGAATCTTGATCATTAAGTGTGTTTGTTTTTTTTACTTCACAACCACTGAATGGATCTGAATAGATCTGTATGATTAAGATTTATAACAAAGACTTAATTTCATCATCATTCACATTCATTTACTAATTACTGCCTCGGCCGACCATTATCAACTACCACTACCACCACCATCATCCTCAACCACAGACGCCGCCGCCACCACCACCACGCACCACCCACCGCCCCGCCACCATCATCCTCGACCATAACCACATATTCACCCACCTCAACTACCACCACCAAACACCCCATCACCATCAATTACCATAGCCGGCACCGCTCACTATTATAAACTACCATCACCCACCATCAGCTTCCTTAATCACAACCACAACCACTACAACCACTACCGCCCACCATGATTAACTATCACTACCCAGCACCACCATTCTCAACCATAATCGCTTGCGCTACCAATCACCACTAGCTACTACCCAGAACCACCAACACCAATCAAAATTATCACTAACCACAGCCTCTAGTCTTCACTCGCAAGCACCTTCGTTAGTCAGTACCACCACCAACTACCATACTATGTATATATGGGTAGGACGGAATTTTTTATTATCTGGCCAAAATTTCCGGCTCCGTCACTACGTGCGAGGATGGATTTTTTTTTCTTTTTTTACCTGAATCCATCCATGCACCAATTATGTTATTTAGCATGATGGATTGATAAAAGAGATAAAAATATATACTATCACATACCATGGTTAACTAATTTTATGCATTAAACTGGAAAAAATATACAATTGGTTGGTCGGCCTAAATTAATGATGTCGACTAGTCAAAAAATATATAAAATAGAATATTATATATATATTATCGGCTATTATTTTTAGAAGAGGCTAAAAATATATATTTTTCTGGCAAAATACAAAATTGGACAATCAGCTGAAAGCCTGAAACTAATGACATTCCCTAGCCAAAAAGTGTAAAAAATATATATGCTATATGTATATAATACACATATACACAAAGAATATACTTTTTGTCTGGATAAGTACATATATTTCATGTGAGAAGAACTTGTATGTTAAGATCGGGAACCAGGGTAGTGCAAAATGTAGCCAAACAACGTTATAATGATAATAACAAAGACAATGCAAGTTGATAATAACGGTAATTAAAGCAGATAAAGAAGGCACAAATTTAACGTGGTTCGGTCAAGGAGACCTACGTCCACAAACGGAGATAAGCAATTTCACTATATCAATAAGAGTACAAAAGAGAGTACAAAATTAGAGTAAATACTCTAATTAGTCCCAAATACCCCAAGAGAATAACCTCACAAGATCACTCCAAAAAAAAGATTCACACAAGTGTTTCCCAACACTCACTCTCTTACAAGATACTTTATAATGAAAAGGAAGACAAAAACTAGTAGAAATATTTCTACTTTTGTATCTGAAGGTGTGTTTGAAATGAGAGAGATGGCTCTCCTTTTATAGGATCCAAACTTGGGCTCCAAGTACTAATAAAAAGAAAAAGAAAATTGATCAACCAATCTCTACGGCACAATGATACTTTGGCTCCAAGAAAAAATATTGCCAATGCCTATATGAAATGGATCCCACTCGCCAAAAGATTGGCCATATTACATTGTACATTGCGTGGAAACTGCAGGTTGGACTATTGTACATGATATACAATTCAATGCGTAGAATTTGTCCAACACGTATGAGCAGTACTCATTATAAACACCAAAAAACCATGCAAATCCATTAAACAAGATATTCAGCACAAGAGGAGAGAAGAAAATGAGTGATCAAACAACAACCATTCTGAATCTACCACTCTCAATTATGGAAAATATTCTCTCAAACCTATCACCAAAAACAGTTTTCATTTGCAGGAGTGTTTGCAAGTCTTGGTTAAACCTAATTTCACTGCCTGAATTTTCCAAACTTCATATCTCAAAATCCCCTGAAAACCTCTTTATCTGCTTTTCTCAGATTTCCTGGGGTGAACAAGTCTCAACAAGTGTTTTCAAGTTTGTAAATTTTGAAGATACACCTCACCAGCATGATCTTATTTATGAACCAAATCTTGACCTTGACATGAAACCCAACTTTCCAGATGCTGATTTCGCTCTAGTTGGCTCAATCCATGGCTTTGTTTGCCTATTCCGTATGCACTATGATAGTGGTCTTGATGATGTTTATATTTTCAATCCAACTACTCGAGAATATATCACTCTTCCTGAGGTTAAAGGGCTAAGAAAGTACCCAAATTTAGTCACTTATGGCTTTGGGTTAGATCCTGTGACAATGGAATACAAAGTGGTAAGAATTTATCAAGTAGAAACTCCTGATCCTGAAAAAGGATCATATTACACATCGGAAGTTCAAGTGTACACTCTTGGGACAGGGTCTTGGAGAAATATAGGCAATGTCAAGCTATGTTTTGGATGTCGTGAGTATGGGGTATATTTGAATGGAAAGCTTCATTGGTTGGTTGGAGATGTTGATGGAAATGAGTCAATCTGTTTCATTGATATGCAGGAAGAGGAGTCGTCATCTCATACCTTTTCCACTGCTCCAGGATTTAACAAAGAAAACTGCCCAAATCTTCGAAATCTTGGAGTGTTGGGAAATCATCTTTGCATATGTGACAATAATGCAGAAAGTCATCTTGATGTATGGGTGATGAAGGAATATGGAGTGACAAGTTCTTGGAGCAAAGAAATTGTCATAAACATAACACCAGAATGGGATTGGATTTGCTACCAAATGATACAAGTCTTGAAAGTTTTCCAAGATGGAGAGATCTTGTTTCAGTGGTGGGAAGATATCTTGTTTACATATCATCCGGAGAAGAAAACTTTGACAAAAATCGAGTATTTTAGTGGTAACTTCTGTAATTTCTGGGCCTCTGCTCACATCTCAAATTTACTTTCACTCAAGAATTTCAGCACAGAAGTCGTCCACACTTTGTAAAATTCTACTAGCAGCTTTGGCAGAACACTTTGCTTGTACTAAACTTTGTTATAATTAGCCTCTTTGTGCAAGGGCATAGAACTCTGCACTTTTGAAAATCTCAAAGAGTTCAAAGAAAACTTCTATAGAAACCTTTGCTATATAATGAATTGGAGATCAGAGATCAAAAGATGATATATATATGTAGACACATTTCTATTTACTCTTATCTGGTGCATTCTTTGTAAGGCTCAAAGTGCTTGGCTCAAAGTTCTCATAAGGAAATTGCAATTAGAAGCTCCAAAACATTGTGACAGCGAATTTCAACACAGATACTAGATGACTCCTAGTTCTGCTATTAAGCTGGCTTTATCTGCGCTGTTATAGGAGACTATGTAACTTAGTCAATCCGTTTACTACTAGTCACCACTCTTCTAATCAACTGCAAATCTTAAGTAAAACAACACAAGACTACTGCATCCGCTCATGCATTTGTCTTGATATGATACAATTGAAGAGGGGGATGGGGGAATACAATACGTCATGATACGATACAGTTGAAAGGGGGGATTCAATAAAAAGAACGATATGATCTGGGTTTGATAGAAACGACTCTTGTTTATTTCATTACAAAAATCATTTCAAGCCATTCATCCCATGGCACTGTATGTAGGGAAACACACAGTGAAATCGAAGACAGTTCATCTAGATTAAGACAAGAGGGGAAGGAACTAAACTTCAAAGGAATCAAGAATAGCCTCTAGAGTTTTCTGTGATGAAGACCACTGTTTGTCACTGGCACTGACCACAAAGAGGATGACAGTATTTCCCTTCGCCGTTGCCTTTGCTAGGTTGTGCGATCCAGTAAGAGCATATGGAGTTTCAAGAACGTACTTATAATACTGCAAGCACAAAAGACAGAAGCATTCTCTTCATCAAGGGTTTTAAAGAGCAACTGTTGGAGATAATAGGAAGACCAAGTGCATAGAAATACATTGTTCTATGGAATACTTAGAGAACATATAGGAGTCTCGAGTAGCATACTTTTTTGGCAGATAAACAATCATGTCCCTCATAAAAGCACATGATTCAGAGCACTAACAGAGAAACCATTATTTTAGAACCAGAATTTGATTTTTTTCCATGAAAAACGTAACTATGCTGCTCCAAACATTTGCTAAATCAGGCTGTAACGTACTGTCGGGGCGGAAGATAACCTATGGATAATTTTCTTCATGCCATTTTCCCCACTGAGATTTTAAGGTATTATCTAAGAAACTTAGTCAGGACTCGTTTCCTTCCATGCTTCAGCATAGCTTTGAGTAAACCATCAGATAAGGGGGAAATGATAACTTTTTCAATATGATAAATGGTTGCGAAAAAGAAAAGGACTATCACCGTTAGATCACCACGTTTCTCTATAGAAGTCTCAAGGAGTTCATCTGGATCCAATGTGTTTCCTGTGACAAAAGGACCAAGAGAAGCAATAACTTTCTCAGGGGTCCCAATGTCTTCAATAGTTGCATTAGGTTTGTTCGTGAGACGGATCAAAGGAGAAGCCACCACTTGAACTTTCCCCTGTTTTTCATCTTCAAACTTCACCTCCACCCACGGCTCTGCACATTTGGGTTGGCAATAATTTCCAGATAATATGTTAGCTACACGAGTTTGTTTCCAGGTTGGAGGAAGAATAAACGTGTAAGGCTGCACATTTCCTGCAACCAACTAAATATAAAACATCATAAGCATAAATGTAGGAAAAAAGAGATGATTTTATGCAAATCATAAGCTTCATAAGCATATCAAGAAGAAATTAAATAAACTAAAAAGAAGAAAAAAATAAGTACTAGAAATGATGTTATAACTAAGAAATTGGCATCAACTTTATTGGGCAAACAACCACAATAGGCGACAGGCAGATAAGAAATGAAGTGCTAATATAGAAAACACTCTGATTGCACTCTCATATCTGAACCTGCTCATTGCTCAGCAAGGACGCAGTCCACACCACAAAAGAGAAACTTACAAATTGATCCAACGTTACGGCCAACACCCTTTATTTGCACAAAAAACTACAAAAACATCATATGGCAGAATACTTTACTCAAACAAAAACTTGAGCAGCAACAAAATTGCAAGGTTACATGGACTAGGATCTTTTTGACCAAATGTTCCATAGTACCAGCAAATGCATTATAACATGGCTCCGGCCTGGCACTCCGTTGTCATATCTTAGGTTTTACACAAGTTTCATGCTGACAAGCAGAGATTAGTTTTTCTTTCTGACTACACTATATAATCTCAAAGAAGCTTGGAACTTGTTTTTGAGATGATAAAATCCTCAAAAGCAACGAGAGTACCGAGCATTAAATCATTTTAGGTTTCGGCTCTAAACTACGCAAGTTTCAGAATACGGGTAATTAGGCACCTAAGAGGTAGTCTATCAAAGAACTAGAGTCTAGAGACTTGTCTTCTGTCCACTTTTACAGCTATATTGCTTCTGGATCCACTTAACTTTGCCTAAGCTTCTAGTTCTAATACAATCAATATTCTTTCAGATTAATGAGCCTGTTATCAGGATACTGCTTTCTAGCAAACTACAGAAACACGAGGGGTGGGCCAATGGAACGGTGCATGCTTGATACATGACCAAAATAATAAGCGACATGTCACAAATTACTTTAAAATGCTTTGCTTATAACTTCAGGTGCAAAACTATTAAGAACAAAAGCTGAAATTCAAGTGCATTTGAGGTTTAAAGTTAAATTATTTCTAAATATTAAAAGGTAAAAATTAGTAGTACTAAAAGGGCAGCGGTGCACTAAGCTCCCGCTAATAATTAGTGGTACTAGGAAGATTAAACAAAACTAAGAACCTTTTCCTGACTCTGGAGTGACAATTCCTGCGCATGCATTAGTACCAAACAAATAATTGAGAAAAAACTAAAACAATACAAAATTACTCAAAAATCAAATGAAGAAAACAGTAGAAGAGTCTACATAATACCGGCACGAAGAGCAGGGGTGTCTTTAGGAGTGGCTTTGAAGAGAACAAAAGAAGGATCAGTAGGAGAAGGAGGTAGGTAAGAACCAACAGCAACTTCTCGAGCAATAGAAGGCGGAGGAGGAGATAAGACCAGCGGCATTACACAAAGTCCAACATTCATCAACTCTCTTCTCGATAATGATAGGTCTATGTTGTTTTTCTTCAAGCTTTGCTGGGTTTTTGCAGATGTGAATAATGGTGGATCTGAATTTGAACTTGAATTTGAGAGGATGGAGGACAATGGCTTCACTGAAGAAAGCGCCATTTGTGTTTTTTTTTCTTTTTGTGTGTGTGTGTGTGTGTGTAGAGAAACGCCTGTGGCAGTGGTTATTAGTGGTTGGTTCCCGCTTTTATCCATTTGGGATGAGGTCTGACTCGGACTTTTATGTTATAAAAATTATTTAATTTTAAAATCTCAAGTGATATTCGTATTTCATTAACTAAAGTTTTAAAAAAGCTAATACAATACTTTTATTTCTCGTTAGAACTTACGATAAGTTACTCTAAGTGATAGATTATTTTTCGATTATTATGTATGTAATAATAAATATGTAAATATATGGCTATTTTATAGAGGTAATTTTACAAGGAACATACTATTATAATTGTTGTTATAGGTCAAATGTTAGTATAGAAAGATAAAATATAACATAAAAATTCAATTCAAAAGAAAATTTGTCTGTCATAGTGAAATGTTATTATAAAAGGTGTCTACTATAGAGAGGTGTGATGGATACACATTTGATTTTTCGGGTTGATTTTGCATTATGTTTTTCGGTTTTGAAAATATGGCGTCCAACTTGAACCAAAATAAATTTGATTTGATTCGATTTTTTCCTTTTCGGTTAGATTTTCTCCATTTGTTTTTTCGGCTATTCAGTTTGTATTAGAAAATACGAACCTAAGTTGTTCAAATATTAGTGTATATTTATAGAATATTTTCTACCAACAACAAAGTCTAAGTGTAATGAGGATAAACTGAAAACAAAGGATCACTTGTTTGTTGAATGCAGCTGGATCAATGCAGTAAGACAAGATATTAACCTGTTGTTAGGGCAGGCAGTGCCGGTTGCTGGAACCATGCAAATGCTGGAAAAGATCAAAGGAAAGCATTGAAGTTACTTCCATATTTAAATGTTACCAGCATTAGCATATAATGATGCAATAATTTGTACCAAATATCTTCCTACGACTTGACCCAAAAAATCTACCAATTGATTAACTACAGGCTACAGAAAGAAATCACAAATCTGGCAACTAATTACTTATTAAGGAGCTCCTAATCAATCTTATAAGGGCAACCCGGTGCACTAAGCTCCCGCTATGCGCGGGGTCCGGGGAAGGACCGAAACCACAAGGGTGTATTGTACGCAGTCTTACCCTGTATTTCTACAAGAGGTTGTTGCCACGGCTTGAACCTGCGACCTTCAGGTCACGTGACAATAATTTTACCAGTTACGCCAAGGCTCCCCTTCTTAATCAACCTGAAAAGGAAGGCAGCATAACATGGTTTTTCCTTTTACCAGCAAAATATAATATATTACTGAGTAATCAATACTTCATTTGAAGGTCTCAAACTACTAGACATTGATGAGAAGTCTCAATAGGACCTAATATTATAGCAGATAGGTCCATTCTGTTGTTGGGCAAATTGAAGAAAGAAATTTATTATCTTTTGTCCTACCAAATTTGCATCTACCACAAATTTAAGGCCCCATATCAGCAATTGCCAAAAGGCATCAGTACATGGCTTTGCCTCAGATGGTTAGTGACAAAAACTTCAGCTCCAACTCAAAGCATGTCTCCAGCCTCTTGTATATCAATTTATCCATCAAAAGTCTCTATGTTTCTAGTTCACTTTCTTGTTTCCGTTCTTCTAGAGAAACGACAATGCTAAGAAACTCATCAAGATGGCAGAAGTTCGCGGCCACAAAGAGAAAGGGGATTTCACTTCCAAGTAACAGCAGTGATGCAGAAAGTTGTAGTACATCTTCATCCTCTATAGCTGGAAAAAGCCATTTTGTAGTATACAACTATGCATAACCGATCAAAGGTGCTTTGCGCTTCCTTTGGCTTATCTTGAAAATGAGGTCATTAGTCAACTTTTAGACATGTCTGAAGAAGAGTTTGGGCTTCCTTATTATGTTACCATGTGATACAGTCGTCACGGATTACATCATTTCGCTGATCAAGAAAGGTGTAGCTACCGGAGATCTACACAATACATTGCTCCTCTCAATATCTTCATGTTGCAGTTCAACTTATTCATTGCACCAAGATTGGGAAAACCAGCAGCTTCTTGTTTAATTCATGATTCTCTTCTTCTATAAATGAGAGCTCAATATAGATTGTATAGCAGGTGAATAATAGGCAATTCAAATCATGTTTTACAGATGGAATGGTGCATTTCTGAAAAATAACCTCATTTTCAGCTTTCAGTTTTCAACTCTGCATGGTGTTTAAGAACATCTAGTATTCTCAACCTTTGGCTGGCAATATCAACAGGAACTTATTGCTAATGGGGGCAATCGACAGAAAAAAAAAAATGATGAATGAATTATGCATGTGCAAGTCTTAAAACATGAAAATTAACTCTAAAGAGTTCAAATGAAGCGAACATATAAACTATATTTAAGTTCTGAAGATAATGCAATCCTTGAGCATCACCTGTAATGATGATTATTAGTACTCTATTAATGGTTTAAACCAAAGAGGAAGAAATTGAAATTCATGTTAGGCTAGCCTCATCGATAAACACTTGCTCTTCTTCACGTCTACAACATCAGAGAACTCTGCCAAGACTAGTGTGTACTGGACTTGTGACAATGAGTACAAGTTCATTCATTTAACTCCATAAGCCCTAGATGTTTGATCTTACCTTGACTGCCACTTCCTCCTATCCGGAAACTTTTCTTTCTTCTTTTTTGTCTTAAGAATTTCGAGAAGTTACTCATTCAATTTTCTCTTGAATATTTGATTCTTCTTCGACGATCTTTTCACCTAAGATTGACTAAATGAGAGTGTGGCTGACATGGTTTAAAGGAAAAATCAGCCACCCTTTTCTGTATTTTTCATCATCATTCTAATTATTATTAGAAGCTCTAACAATGATTGCAACAATATAGAACATCCAACATCCAAGTAGAATATAGAACATCCAACATCTAAAATGGTTAACAAAAAGTGCAGCACAGAAATTTGGAAACGCCAAAATTGCTGAGAAGCAGATATATCGAAACCTAGCAGATGAATCATATTAACAAAACTCAATTAGAGAGTCATGTATATTGCACTACTAGCTTCCATTTTTTTGCTCGGACTATAGATGCTCAAAAAGACAACATGACAAAATCCAATAATTAACAAAAGACGTGCTTCAGAATATTTCATGGCAACTTCCTGATTTTGCACAAGATGAAACATAGGAAGATAATTATGAGATGCAGAAGAAATATTCATGAATCTGCAACAGAGCTTACAGTTTGAAATTGGAGTAGCATTGCATATTGACAATGAAATAGAATAGAGTTCACTAATCATTTTATCTAGGCATGTATTACAAAACTGATGCCAGTCATCAATGGCCAAAATACACATACAACAAGTCACCTTTCTTTTTAAGGAGTGTTAATAAACTATAAAACATAAACAGTATTTTCTTTAAAACTAAAAGGGGCTGCACCTGAGATCATCTCGGTCACAGGCTGCCTACGTACCTCCTCAAACAACTTCTTAAGAGGGAAATCAAGCCCGCACGTAGTTCTTAATTTACATATTATTAAACTAATGTTCTATAATCAATCTATCTAATATTGGCAGGTACCAGCAGCGTCCCACGAGGATTTCCAGTCTCTAGTTTCTTCAAACTCTGCATCAATGTTATATAATCAAATCGCGAATGTGTGGCTGTGTCTTGAATGCTGTCTTTAGATGGGGTCTGCGCAAAAGAGACAAGTTATAACCACTTTGCTTCTTCCTTGTCTTTGTTGCAGGGTGGACATTTTCGGCTAATTTCAAAAAAGAATGATTCAACAGCATGTCAGCCGTCCAACGCGAGCTCGGATTCTTGACCATACAACTTCTCACAAAATCTTTTGCCTCTGCTGAGAGATTTGCATTCTCAAAATTTGGTTCCTCAGACCCAATCCGGCGTAACACATCAGAATTGGATGATTCCCAGAGGGGTTTCCCAGTGATCAACTCGCACACCGTACAACCAAGAGCCCAGATGTCAACCTCAGGACCGTACTCCTGCTTAAGCACGGACTCGGGAGCCATGTATCTTTTAGTTCCTCTCAATCCTTGCTTTTGGGTCCAGCTCTGTTCCAAAGTCATAGCGAGCCCGAAATCAGCGATCTTGGCAATCTCTGTTATATCATCAGTAGGAGTAACAAGTAGAACGTTGTGAGGCTTTATATCACAGTGAATGATTCCCGCGCCATGAATGTGACTGAGCCCTAAAACGACGTTTTTGGTGTGTTTTTTAACTTCAATCTCCGGCATTCCTTTCCCATAACAATTCAAGCGATCAGCCAAACTTCCACCGGAAGCATATTCTAACAATAAGTTGTAGAGGAGTACACCACGTAACTTTAACACCAAAACATGGAATAACATAAGGAGAGTTTTCAAAAAACCGAAGGAACTCCCTCTCATCTTGAAGCGACTGTGATCGACTCAACATGCAAGATTTTACAGCAATCAGTGATGGAATTCGACGGTGATGAACAGTAGCAGGGTAATCAGTGGAAGCTAAGGAAACAAAGCCAAATCCTCCTTTCCCCAACGTTCTCCCTCTCTTCCACATAACTTCTACTTCTACTTCTTCCGCCATTAGAACCAACTAGGTCGTGCTGCTGCAATTTCTCTCTCAGAAAAAAAAATTCCTACTTTGTTTACCCTATTCCGCGTTATAATTCCATTCCGTCTCCTCTCCTATTCAAACTTGGAGTACATTATTTGTTTTCCTATGAAAAAAAGGGAAACTAATATTATTATGAAACTTAATATCTTCATTCCGAAGAAATTAAAAGAGTTATTTCCGACATTTCTCTTAGTATTCTGAACAGTTAACTTTAGGCGCAAGTGTAAAGAATATATTTTATTAGATTTGAGAAAATTATTTAGTAATTGCTAATATATCTTAACATTTACTTCAATATTTCTTTTAGATAATAATTTTTTAGCAATGAATTACCTATTGTTTCGAATTTTTCTTTTCGTTTTGGTTTATGTGAACTTTTTTATTTTTCGATTCAATTTGATTAATCTTTTAAGCTAATTAATTGGATTAGATTAACTCAATATTTAAAGTTAAAATTTAAATATTCAAAAACTATACCGAAATAATATAACTTGCAATTCTTTTCATATCAATATAATAAAAAAAAATATTTCAAAATACTGGTAAAAATTTACATAGTTTTGAATTTCGTAAAGCGAAAAGATTCGTATAAACTGGAATAATGGAATACAATTTAGTGTTCTATTTTACCTCAAGATATGCATTTTTTTTTGTGTGCGCGCGCACACAAAATCAATTAAAATGTTAATACACTTCCTCAATTGAGACTAATATTATTAGGAAACTTAATTTCTTCTTTCCAATTAGGCAATAATATATTGGGACCTCCGAACTTGACACTTTTTATTCATTGCACATTTGAATTACTTTTGGTCCTAATTTCCTAGTTTTTTCCAAATCCTGTTTTAACACATTAGTTACTAGAGGTAAATACTCCTAACTCAAAGTTCAAAGGTCTGTCTAGATTCAGTGTAATATATTACTTGACATGTTGTTGCTGTTGTTTTTTCCTGGTAACAATTAAAATATGAGTAGGCTTCTTCGGTGGCGGAGCCACATTGAAGCAAGGGGTGTAAGGCGACATCTCTTCACCGGAATTTTGCTAGATAAATTTTTTTATTTTATGTATAATTACTATACATTGATTCCTCGTGACTTTTCGATATATCTAATTATTTATATTTTGACACCTCTTGATGAAAATTCTAGATCCGCCACTGGGCTTCTTGAACTAAGATAAACAGCAATTTCTTCATATCACATATTAAAGCAATTGAGATAGTACAAGCATAATACTTATTCACCCACGTAAATTCTACCAAAGAAAATAAATTAGACATGACAAAGGGCAATGTCTTAATTAAACTTGAGACAAGAGTTTAACATTTGTAGGATAGACTTCAGCTTTGAGATTGGAAGCAAAAGCCTTATTAGCAAGCACAATGTTTACTGCTTCCGTTGGATGCAATCCATCAAAATAAACATATGCATTCCTCTTTGAACAAACATTTCCTCCCTTTTTGCATAAAGTTCCTGTTCCACCCACTTCACAACAAGGATTCTTGGTATCACCAAAACCTACGTTAAAAAATTAAACAAAAATTGTGTCAATTTTTTTAATTTCTTTTTTATAATTGTGGTGTCCAAGTCATCAGTTTGCACGTATTTCGACTAATTTCACGGTGTACTTGCTACCTTCAACTAATATAGATATTGGATAATTCTGTCCAATAAAGTTTGGACAATTATTAAAAGAAATCACTTAATATTCTTATCTTATTGGCATTTTATGTCACAATTTGACTTGTACCTACCTCTCTGATTTATATTTGAAATGTACTTTATATGAAATGGGGGTCAAGATGTCTTACAAATCTTTAAAAGTCTTTCATTTTGTAGAATATTTAATGGTAATACTGTGACTCTATGCAAAAAAAATTAAATTATTAACTACCTGTATCACAAAAAGACTTAAACTTTTGCTTCTTCTTTTTTTTATTGTGTGTGTGAGTGGTGTTCTATGCTTTGTTGCTTGAACTCTCCAAAAGTACTGCTGCATTCGTGTCGGATCCTCTAAAAATACACTAAGGTTGAAGGATCCGACACACCGCCAACAATATTTTTGAAGAGTACGAGCAATATAGGTTCTACGCTCATAGGTATGTTAAAGCTTAAAAATTGTAATCTTGAAAACAAAGAGAGAAAGGGAGTGAAAATTGATGCTGACCTTTAGGAGTAGGATTTTGTAAGATATCCATAATGATCTTGTAAGCATTGACAAAGACAAGTTTAGAACCAGGCATTTGAAGCCTTAAAGAATCAACCAAACTCCTCAAGTTAGCATTGAAGAGAAGTGCAGCTCCATTCAGACTTTCTATGCAGCCAGTGGTCATGGGATTTCTAGCCCTAGCCATTGGGCTGCACCCATTGGGATATAATGCCATGAGCACAAATTTCCTAGCTCCCATATTATACAATCTCTGCAATATGAAAACAATACTTATAATGTCAGCAGGGAAACTTTGGAGCAATGGTAAGTTGTCTTAGTGTGACCTACTATAAGTTACGGATTCGAGCCGCAAAAACAATCACTTATACTTGCATTAGAGTAAGCTGTCTACGTCAAACCCTTAAGAGTGCGATTCTTCCCTGGACCCTCATATACTCTGTTCACAATAATTTTAATTCAAGATCCACCATATTTTAGTCCAGTTTAGATGGAACCCTAATGTGGTATCAAATATCGGGTGAGAATTAATAATAAACAAAAAAAGTACCCAAATATGAAAATAATACTTGTAATATCAGAGCTTTAGAGTAACGATAAAGTTATTTTCATGTGACCTCCTATAGGTCACATGAAGATAACTTAGGTCACATGTTCGAGTCGTTAAAGCAGTCACTTATACTTGCATTAGGGTAAGCTGTCTACATCACGCCTCTAAGGATGCGACCCTTCCGTGGACCCTGCGTGAATTCGAATACGGGATGCTTTGTGCACCAGACTGCCTTTATTACTTATTCAAGTGCTCTAGTCACTACAATTTAAATTCAAGATCCACCATATTTTAATTCGGATTAATCACGACTCTAACATGGATACCAAACATTGGGTGAGAAATAATAATAAATAAAAAAAACCTACCCAGAGGTAGTACAACAAGCATTGAACCTGAAAGGGATAAAAATGACAAAAATATGAAAGCATATTTTAAATGCATACGTTGAGTTGGTGAGAGAGTGTAATGGTCAAATTTGCAGTGAAATCTTGAAGACTGACATTGCTGTTGGTTAAGCCCAGGAAGTAGTTGAGGGAGTAGTCATTTCCTCCACTTCCCACCACAAACAAGTAATGCTTCAGTGATTCACTGCTTTTGCAACCTAGCTGCTGCTCCAACTCTGGCAATGTCACATTCTCAAAGTTCCTGATTTGTTGATTTAAACTAATCACCTCCCCCTGAAAAATTTATTTTACAAGAAAAATATTACTGTACTCGTTTTGTCTCATTTTACATGATACTATTAGTTCTATCATTTAAAAGAGTCATATTATTCTTTTATTACGACCTTTAAAATAATTTTTTAACTCTAACATTTGTTGCCTTTTCTTATGAACTCATTGAAGCCAAAAGGGAATATTCATTTTTGGTGAGGCAAACCTCTCACAATCACATTCTTGCCCAATTATAGTAGCCGAAGAATTTGGTAACATTTAAGAAAAATGTGATTGTGATAGGTCAGGATTTTGGTAACATATTAGGATAATATTACTAATTGAAATGGAGAAAGAAGGTAAAGGGTAAGGGACCATATATAGTAGATGAAAGTTTCAAATGCAGGGGTTAAACCCCCTCCCTCCACCNCCCCCCCCCCCCCCCCCCCCCCGTTTTAAAAAAAAAAAAATATAATCACATTTATGCTCTATCTTTTCATGAAAATTCTTTTAATTGTGTCATTTTCAGTTGGTATGTGTAGGGTTCCAAACCCTATCTACTAATATAGAAACAAAAGAGAAAGTCAAACCTTACTCTTAACAAGTTGCTTGCTTTTTGTAAACCATTTTGCGCCAGTGAATATGAAAACAAAATGAGATTATAAATGATTGGTATAGGTTTAGGGCATAGTATGTTTGGCAGAGGTGGGCTAGGATACGACGGTCGCAGGGCATCATGATATTTGACATGAATTTATTATTGTTCATAAAGATTGGTACAGGGCCTATACTAATATTTGATTATTTCTTAAAGACATTTGTAAGTATATTGAAGCTTTTGTTAAAGTTTTCGGATACCGATATGTTATTTTTTACCTATCAAATGTTGTTTTTCTCTTAATATACTGTCTCCTATTAATTATATTATTTGTCTTTTAAAATGTTCATACACCCCTTTAAAAAGACTTTTAATAATCTCTAATCATAAGAATTACTTGTTTAACTATCTGTTATCTCACTCTTATCTCACAGAAAATATAAACCGTACTAGATAAATCCGGTACTACGAGTTCTGACTGAGAAGACTACTGAGGAGCGGAATGGATCTGAATTCTCCCACATGAGAAACCATTCACATAACCAACTCAGTCAACCATTACGGGCAAATCGTGTAAGGGTGATAATTATCTTTCTCCAACTATTTCTTGAAAACAAGCAACAAGAAATTAAAAGAAAAGTTTAACTACTTACAGCAACTGCACCAGTATTATCAAGAATGCCAGAACCTCCAGAAGCAAAGTTGACACCATTAACAATCTTACTTCCTTTAGTTTCAGGATCATTGAAATTTGGAATATAAACAGGAAGCTTTAGATTTTCTCCAATAATGTCAATTACATTTTTGCCATTTGTGAATCTTCCAGAAGGCCCTACTAAAGGAAAATCTATACCATAAGGCAAGTAATTTGCCTTAGCCAATGAGTTTACAAGAAAATTGTTATTCCCATTATCAACTAAAGAACTACCAAATACAAACATCCCTTGAACTTTAGTACACTCATTTGCAGCAAATTTGCAATCACAGCTGCATGTAGAAAGAAGAGAAAACAAAGAGAAGCTTAAGATAAGAAGAAGAAATGGAGGTTTTGTCTTTAGAGCCATGTTGATAATTTCTTTTTTTTGGCTAAGTATAATTGGGGTTGTTGTCATCGGTAGAGTACACCTTGTCTTGCTATATATAGTAGTAGTTATTTAATGCTGTTGAATGTCAACAATGGAAAAAAAAGAATGAATTTGATGAAATTAAAAGAGGAATAAGAAATACTCGAAGGAGTAACAACAAAACTTGACTAGTTCCTGCTTTGGATAGGCACGAAATAAATAGCCCGTTTGGCGAAGCTTTTCTAAGCCGAGAAGTATTTTTTTTTTATAAAGTTGAAGTGTTTGAAGAAGTTTTTAGAAGAAGAAAAAGAATTTTTGTGTAGAAGCAAAAACAGTTTTGGAAAAGCTAGAAAAAAGTATATTTTCCGTAAAAGCGTTTTTTTAAAAAAAAAATACTTTTGAGAAAAATACTGTTAAAAGTATTTTTTAAAAACTTAATCAAATATTAATTGTTGTTCAAAAGTATTTTTCAAGTTAATTAGTCAAACACAAACTATTTCTCACCAAAAATACTCTTAAGAAAAGCACTTTCAAGAAAAAATACTTTTAAAAATAAGTTAGATTTTAAAAGTTTGGTTATATCATATACTAAAATGTTATTAAAAACGTGTCAGAAGCGTAGGATGACTCTCGTGTTACAAGTTGTTCAAAGAAAAAGACAGAGAAAACACCAAATTATTTTTAAGATAGGTATTACATTTTGAAAAATGTTATGTAATTTTCAGTCAATTATTTTATGGCAGCAAGCTAATCAGTCCTGTTTGGCCAAAAAAAAGAATCTCTGTTTTCCTCCTAGTAAATAGACATTGCAGTCCATAATTAAGCAATATTAAGTTACATGTAAATAAGGAATTGCATGTGGAGAGTCGGCAAAGGGGAAAATTCAGCAATGCAATTGAATGATAAGGTGATTCACCATTTTTCCAATTATTGTCACATTTTCTACTTCGACAAGACAGTATATTTGAATTAAAAATAATTATTAAATATGTACAAATATTAAATTTAAAACTTAATAATATATTATTTTATAGTCCAAAAACTATAAAGTTGAAGTTCTGACATAGACCAAATTCAATGGTTTCTTTGGCAATCGTTGACATAGCTAGTATGGGTTCCTCCCAGGGGCGGATTTAGGTTTAGTTACGGAGCACGTGAATCCATGGTCTTTCTATAAAATTAGATATTTTATGTACATATTTTCTGAAATTGATATAATATTAAATATTGGTACTCATGCTCCAAGAAGTTTGAGTGGTGCACTTGATTGAATGTTGAGATATTGACCAAGAGGTATAGAGATCTAATCCTACTACATATATTTTTTTCTCCTTTTCTTTAATAGTGCACCTATTACTAAAAATCCTAGATCCGCCTCCCGTTTCTCGTCCTCCTCAATAATTTTAAAAAAGAAAGAAGTATTGACTTATTCTAGAACGGTGGATAAACAGTTGGACAATTGTTTGTTATCATGGATATTTTTATCTCCTTTTTTTAATAGTGCACCTATATACTAAAAATCCTAAATCCGCCTTCGATTTCTCATCCTCCTCAATAATTTAAAAAAAAAAAGAAAAGAAAAGAAAGAAGTATTGACTTATTCTAGAACGATGAATAAACAGTTGGGCAATTCTTTGTTATCATGGGTCTATTGAAATACTAGAGCTTGATTGGCTGCTCAAAATGTTGTTTAATATTTTTTATAGTAAGTTTTAATGAGAAATAAACTTTTGTATAAAGTATTGGGAATATATTAAGTGACAGGATGGCAAAAATAAATTTTGTGGTACGCAATTGACCAATATATGTCAACTTGAACCTCTCTTGGAAAAGAAAAAGGAAGTATAATACTCTCTCCGGTTCACAACAAGTGTCTAATTTCCTTTTAGCACGCCCATTAAGAAACTATTAAATCCTATGCAAAAAAACTTAGTATGATTAAACTACCCTTATTAAAGTATTGGCCACATAATTAAAGTGAGGAGTGAGAAAAGTTTTTTAGGATATGCACGTACGGGTAAAAGAGTAAAAACAAATTGAATTTTGGACCAAAAAGAAAAAGGAAACTGGACACTTATTGTGAACCGGAGGGAGTAGTAGTTGAGTAGAATTTATTATAACAAAATTATATTAAGACATTGAAAATCAGATGGGGTGTATGAAAGGTAGGATTATTAAAGTCATCTCCTCAAACTATTAAAAAGGCTCTAAGGTAAAACGCCAACTCGTAACAATTAATACAATTTTTTGACAATTTCAAATAAAAAATAGTAACACATAAGATTTTATACGTATATAGTATTTGTTTGATTAGAAACAATTTACGAAGTATTGCTATCATAATTATTACTTTCAATCCCAAACAAGTGGCACTGATAAAAAAAACCTAGCTACTTTTCGAAAAGACAAAAACTTAGTTAAAGCGAGTAAATATTGTCATGTTTTTGTACCTATAGGGGAAAATCGCTTACTTTTACTATGCTGCCTTCCAACCGAGAACGACTAATAATATTGTGGGATTGTTAGACAAGTAGTCGGGTAGATTTATTTTTTCTAACCGATATATATAAATTATACATATAAAAATATTTACGTTGATTATATAATAATCATACATAAAGTATATCTATATTATGCATCGACCGACTATTTTTAATTAAAGAAATGAGATGGGCGGCTATTTAAGTTAATTTTTAAATATATCAAAGTAATATTAATATTCTGATATTTGGGACTGGGTAGGACATTAATGTATCATATAAATTTACCAAGAAAAGGTTCCATATTTATTGCAGATATAAGAAGTAGAGCCATTTTTAAGAGAAGATACAAGACAATGAAAATGACAGTGGAGTAATAGTTTACTACAAAAATCATTACATATTATGATTAGAGACCAATTCGAAAATTAAAGCCAACGGATTTGCATAAAAACATATACACACAAACACGTTTTGTATTAAAAAATGGATTTGTAAAACTCTTCATCCATTCACGGAGTTCTTGGAAATGACTCTAAAATAATGGGAGACTCGTGAAAATTGAAAATGTGACTTGTTCTTTTCACTTTATAAATGTGTTTGTAGACTAAAACAACTTCAAAACAAATCTTTAGACCAAACATAACAGTTAATCTTATCTGAAAATATATTCTTTTGTCCCAAGCTCAACTAATTCAAGTTCTCGCCGGATAGGCACTCTTAAAAGGTTTTCCATTTCCAGAGTCGGAACCCGAGACCTCTAGTAAAAGATAGAAGGATCCAAATTATTCGACGACGCCCTCGAGGGTAAGTCCAGTTGAGCAACAGCACCCCAAGAGAACACTGAACTACTCTTACAAAGATGACACTGGCCTCATCAATTCTAATGAGAGCTAGCAGTAACAAAATAGGTATACTCTCTCTAGCCATTGATTCCTTTTTTTGCTTCATTTATTCCATTTTTCTGTTGATTCTCTCGTTATTGGTTGCTGATCCGTCATGCCAAATATGAGAGTCACATACACCAAAAAGAAAACTCAAAACCATGAACTCAACAATGGATTAATAGGAATATTGTCTTACAGCCAAAAAATATAACCATAAGCAGCTTCAGCTTCAGCAGCCAACTTTTTTTCCCTTTGATCGCTAATAATACTTGAGATACTAAAGGGCTTTATATAATGAGTCATAGGCATGACAAAAACTTTGGTATATACCTAAAGAATAAAACCATCCTCATGAATTTGCTAAAAAGTAATCGCAGAAATAAGAGGGGGGTATATATCTAGGGGCTCAGGCGACAAACAACTATGTACAGAAATTAATGATTGGAACCACTTAAAAAGGAAGATAGGTCAGGTGGTAAAACCATTTTGTTTCTCTTGGACAGTAGAATTAGCATCAGATGATGCATGTTCTTCATGTTCGCCTTCACCAGTCAACTTAGGTTGATCAGAATCACCATCAGACTCCGCCTGTGGTGAAGCAATACAGCTTCTTGTGCCATAAGGTTTACAAGGATTTAAAGATTTTTGGGAGCACCAATGGTCTGGAACACTTAAGAAATGCGTGTCGATGAACTTCCTAAATCTCTTATAGTACTCTTTTGGCGAGATGATAGTAGGAAGCTGATTCTTGGGAACCACGAGCGAAGATTTGACCCAATTCTCAAGCTGCTTGTCCCATGTATATTGCCTGAGATAGTCGATGATGCCACAAGCAAGTTCACAGCGTTGATTATCCACTCCCACAAGTAGAGAGTAGTCCATCACATTGATTGACTGCAAATCAGCAAATACTAGCTGTTTAGAGGGTAATCTATTAACTTCAGGGGTTGGATGATTATAAGTGGAGTTTAGATGCTAATCGATTAACTTCAGAGATTGCATGATTTGATTATAAGAAGCAGAAGTGAGTTTTCTTTGGATGTTTTTATGTTTTGTTATATTATTAGGTTAGCAGTTTGACCTCCAACTTACCCTGAGGAAAGTGGAGTCATTCCATACAGCCCGTTGTAAACCCCTCTTTGATCTCGTACCAACATATAAAGGAGAAACATTCATGTCGTTAACAAAGTTTTGGTCCAGAAGAACGTCTCCTGCACCATTTCCAGCTGAACTAAAGCGAGCACGCACAGCGCCTTTCAGATCATATTGCCGAGTAGTACTTCTATTAAATGAAAGGTTCTCCATCACCATGAGATCGTGCCTTGTCTCTTTGCCACCTCTTGGCCTTACATTGACCTGCAAAACATAGCGTCAAAGAAGGAAGTGTCTACTGCGCTAACAATCAGAAAAGTGAAGTGACTACAACCGATTAATTAACCTGATAAATGCCAAGAATTTTTGCAAGGCAGGTTTGGTTCCTATTCTCACGGCACTGATCCATGTACTCAAAATATTGAGTAGCAAACTTCAAGAATGAGTCAAATTCTGCTCTTTTAATTTCCTTGATGATAAACCGATCATCAACTGTTTTGGCAAACAAAGATTTACTTTTCCCACCTTTTGCATCCCAGCTCCTACACCTACTTAAGGAAGCAATATAATCAACTTCTGAAGTGCACCATCGATCTCGTAAACGGCGAAATTGGCTTGCATAGAGACAGAGGACTGAGTATTTGTACTTTCCAGTTAATTTACCCAAACCCATGGAGACTTCCGGGTGAACCGTGAAAGAAACCGATGAATTTAACAAATCTAACCCCCCATCTAAACTTGTTGTGCGTGTTTCCTCTGAAATGTTTGAAGAGTGAAACCGTGTTAAATCCAATGAACCAGTTGAAGACAAATGTGGAGAAGCTACAGAGAATATCCGCATTACGCCTTGTGAACTCTCATACGCCTTAGCATCAGTTCCTCTATCTTTTCTGCCATCGCCTCCAAGATCTTCACTTTCAATGGGCAAATCCTTCAGCAAGGCCAAAGCACACGCAATTATGCTGGAAAATTCATCTTCGTAATCAGACACAATGAACTTATCACTTCCAAGGGGAATGTGCAGCTTTGCACCCTCATTCATAATAAGTTTATAAGTGGTAGATTCTACATCATGGTATGTGATAGAACCTAATTTCGGCAGGCGACCTCTCTGGAGATCCTCCAGGTATTGGTGCCAAATTTCAGAGAATGGAGTCCACCACCCTTCATCATTCTCTGTGTTGGAAAAAATTGAGGACAGGGATCTACTCTGAGAATGGTTAAAATCATGGGCACCTCCAGCATCAGCATCAACGATGATTTGTTTGTCCGTCTCCAATTGAATGGATGAAGGAAGATTGAGCTGTAAATTGCTTTCATTACCAAAAAGGCAGTGATCAGAGAGATCAGAGTTCACTGTCAGATCCTGAAGGGATACTTCATTCCCATTTACTTTAGCTGCAGTTGTCGACTCAGCACCATCACTGAAAGCAGATAAAGTTGATGGTTCATCTTGTCTATAATCATGCGTATCAACACAGATTTCTTTAATGGGAAAACCATTTGCTTCTGCAGATGATTCAACATTCGACTTCAGATGATGGTCAGCATCCGAAAAATCACCACAACTTCCTCCAGTAGTTTCGGTCCTATTGTTATTCTCTGCACAAGAGCCTTCAAACAGCTTGCTTTTCAGATCAGCAACACCTTCCAATGCTCTGTCATCTCTTTCCGGATATATTTTCGCGTCGTTACTGTCTCCTTTAACACTGCCTTTCTCTTGTTGCTCCCAGTCATTGATAGTATTGATACTTGGCAGTGTATCAACCTTCTGGTCAACAGATTTGGGGTCAGCTACTGTACAATCAGATGATAGCAATGAATGAAGACGGTGATCCCACACACAGGACTCGAGCAAAAGCTCAAGCCGTATTCTATTCAAAGTTAGAAGTTTGAATACGGCGACGTCCTGATTCCCATCCATAGCAGCATTTTGAATATCAATCTGACATTGAAATCCATAGATCAGTAGAAGCAAAATAAGATTTAGACATGCTTTAACAAATATCTGGTCAAATGAACTGTAGATGAGCTCCTTGAAGAAAAGCAGTAGATTTTGAAATAGCTGTGCAGTGTCAAACATGCACTTGAAAATTATTGACAACAACCTGAATGCTGGTTCTCATCAACCAGAAAATTAGAAAGCGAACAACTCTTATTGCATGTACTTGTATGTATTTGACATCTGTTAACATTATTCTAGCCAAGGTTATCAATATCATTTGCTCACGTAGGTCTTAAGGCTGTATGGACCAAGTTATACCGTGGAACAAACGTATCATCTAACATGAAAAATTGGAAGGGGAACTTAGAATCAGAATGACATTCTATCACATCAACGTTGATCAAATAAAATTGCTATAGGAACAAGTATTATGAAAATAGCAGCATAAAGGTGCTAACCTCAAATTGAGTTCTCTCTTCCTTCAACATTTTCTCAATTTCAGAAAATTTCCTCATTGATCCCTGAAGATTTAGAACCGTTCCAACAAAACGAGGCTCTATTGCCTTCAAAGCTTTTTCTACATCAAGAAACATCGTGGTCCCTTTCTTGTACACCTAGTTGAGGAAGGAAGAAAATCTGAAGTCAATAGAAACTTGCAATAGGTCATATAACTTCCGTATTCAGCAAAGTATTTAGAAGTTTTATTGTGTAAAAAGCAGCCAAACCCCACTTGTGAGACTACACTGGGTATGTTGTTGTTGTATTGTGTAAAAAGCAGTAAGACTCATAGAAAACATACATCTTCAAGCTCCTTCTTAAGAAACTCTCCATTGACAGAACTGCTACACTCCAGCTTCTCTGGAGGAAGAGACACCGAAAAGGTAGTAATGGTTGAGTACTTAAACATAGCAACCATTCGCCCTAATCTGCACATGCAGAAAAGTGGCATGAATATCTTCAAACAGGAAAGATAAAATAGGACAAAATCACCACAAACAAAATCCCTATATAGCCACTCATTGCATACGATTCGACTCAAATCTTGAGTAATGTCAAATGGAATTTTTCATAGAGATAGCAAAAAAGCTATTAGCAGGAATTGCTGTTAGATCCGCATGTATGAAAATAATAGACACTTCAAGAATAATTAAAGCCAAAAGCGACCATACCCAAAGAAGTAGAGGAAATCCCTGTGCAAAGAATGACCACAGCCAGATGACAGTCTATTAAACAAAGAGGTATTTGAGAAGCTTAGCTCCAAGAATTTTCCAAATGAAAAACCACGCGAACCAGTGGATACTAAAACTCTTTTCGTTGATTTTGAGCTACCAGTTTGAAACTTGCATCTACCACAACGACTCCACATCCAAATCTTCCCTTCACTTTCACCTGGAAGCCCCTTGTCCGTTGGAAGAGAACGAACTTGAATTGCAAGTAGCTTATTGTAATGTGCATAATAGAAAATGTGATCTTCGGGGGATCCATCACAGTTCGTACATGAGAGTTTCTGTACAACAGAGATTTTCCGTTATCAATTTAAAACAAATGCTGCAGTCTAGAGAAAAGTATCAATTGATAATGAAGAACTCCATGCTCAATCTGAAAACATTGGTCCGAATAACCAATGACATTGTCTCAGAAAGGCATAACACCATGATTTTATTTCAAATAAATCATTAAGCAACTTTTGATTATGTACTCAGCAAAATGACCGCCAATCTTACTAAAGAAAAATTGTTAGGTCAAACTGAAAACTACAGCGTCAGAACAAGAATGGATTTAAGTGGAGAGTGTTGAGTTCTATGCACCTGACTTAACAAATTATGCTGCAAAAATTTGCCAAGGGGAATATCAAAATTTTGGTAGAACTTTATGCGAGAAAAACGACTATGGGCACACATAGTCCCTCTTGAAGCATTCCGGCTTGATATCAGAACCAAAATATTATCAGTATCTGTTGATGATGTAACACCATTCCCCAAATGCCCTTGGTCTTCACGCTCTTTACCAGATACGGAAGACTCACCCTGGCTCATTATTGGAGTATGCAACTGCAGATTTTCAGATGCCATCTCTTCATCAGAGCTAGTTGCTTTCTGATCGGTATCACTTTGATTAACCACCTCAGTGGCATAAGGAACTTGAATATCAGCTTGTTCCTGCTCATCTTTGTTGGCTCCATTATCACTGAAACATGAGTGCATGGATTGACCAGAGGTGGAGAAGAGAGGAAACTTGTCCCCCATAACCTTATTCAGAGAGGCTGAGAGAGACGACAAACTAGAAAGAACAACTGGGTCATATGGCTCAAATGACAGAGGATCGCCTTGTGCTTCTACGTTATGACTTACTACTTGATGGAAGCCATTGGATATTGGGACATCAATCGAACAGGAAGAATTTGTCTCAGCAACAGTAGAAAGAATTTCTTGTTCGGCACTAACAGATGGGTTTTCATCAGTAACTATTGAATTCACCTCCTGGCTAAGAGGAATAGTCGAGAACATTGCTTTTTGATCAAGAAGGAAAGAAGTCTCGAGGATTAAATTATATGCCATGATCACTGCCAAGCGTACCACACATTTAATCTTCTTCAGTTCATCACTGTTAGCTCCCATTAACAAAATCTGCCAAAAAGTCACGGTCAGAGGTATAGACGTAACTGTTCAAGACATAGTAGACAAGGGAAAGAAATAATCACCAGATATCAATCCTCTATAACTTACCACAAAGAAAGATGACATTAGTTCAGAAGGCAAAGATATGAATCAGTGAATATCAAGATAATACTAAAGAAAAATGGAGCGATGAACCAGAAAAAGACCATTTTCAGATAAACACCTTAGTTCCTTTCCTCATATTTAGAGTCAGCAGGAAGCTGAAGTTCCAAAAGAAATAGTAGCTTGTCTATTTGTTGGTATATGAGGTAAGTCAATAAACTGCATGACCGATGTCAGTTCTTTTCACAAAGATTCATAAGATTGTGGTATTTCATCCATATAATACAGTTGCAGTCACAAAAGACAAAAAACCAGATTGATGTAAATGCCCGGGCCAAAGGAATGCAAAACTAACTCTTCTCATATTTTTGTTATCTCTTGAGCAATGAAATAACAATGGAACTCATGTCCCAACTATCAATAATCCCTATTATGATATTCTGTGTCACTAAAACAAACATAGAGAATGTGACTCACCGTGCATCCCAGATGAGTAGGACAGCCATCAATAAACATCAGTGTTTTGCTAGGCCTTTTTCCACCATCAGCAGAAGTGTCATGTTCCTCTACAAACCTTTGAAAATGAAAGGAATCACACTGTCTGAGCTTGTGGCCAGACAAGATTTCAGAAGATAATGTTGGCGAAACAGTGCAAAGAGCAACTCTCTCCAGGCGATGTTTTTTCATATCAAAGACTAGTGTCCATCCTTTCTTAAGGATAGACTCTTGTATGTCACGAGAAACAGTTTCCTCAACTAATATCACGTTTGGCTGGTACCTCTCTAGAATTTCAATGATAGACTTCACCACATTGTCTTTCTCCTGCCATTATTAATTGATAAAGAACACATGATCAAAGACTAGAATAAATTCTCTTCTTTTTCTTTTATCTCACACATTAAGGGAGTTTCTTGTTTACCTCTTTCATTGCATGAAATGATGACAACTCACTTGAAGAGAGACCTACCGCACCCTCAATCAACAGCAACCTAGCTTTTTCAAACTTAGTTGGCATATGCTTATGAGCAGCATGCTTTTTGAAGACCAGGCCTCTGATAAATTGACTATAAACATGAAAAGTTACAACATAAGTCTGGGTCCCCCTTTCGTCTTAAATGTAGTCTTAGATAACAAACATACAGACAAAGAGTAGAATGAAAACTGTATAGTATTTAAAAGGTAAATTCAAAGTTAGAAGTAATGTTACTTTCTGAGAAACTTGGTGATTTAAAAGAATAAAAATGGTCCCATATAACCTATGAAATGATACAACATTCAGAAATTTAAGAAGATGGTACTTCACTTTAGGACAGCCCAAAAAGGTAATATTTGGGATATGATTAACTAAATTTAAACAGATATGATCATAGACATTAGAGAAGGCATGGCAGACGAAACCAAATAATGAGTAGGATCAATAATATTCAGTGGCAACTACTGCCCCCAACTTCACAAATAGAGAACAAATATCAAACTCCGGGAAACACATAGCCCGCCACTTTGACAATCCAAGAGCTAAACTGAACGAAGAAAGGAAATTAGGAAAAATCAATAGAGGTGAGACACATAGTTGTTCCGTGATACCTTTGGCTGGGAGAACCAGTTCTTATGCATTTTATCTTCACATATCTATTAGGATCCATAGCCTTTCCTTCAACAGAATCAGGCTTCACAAATGAAGCAGCCTCCCAAGACAAGGAGGTGACTATATCAACCCAATTGTCACACGCTGATGAGTCGACACCAAAAGACTTAAGAAGGTCATTAACAAGGGACTTAAGCTTCCCATTCATCACTTCTTCAAATGCCTTCTGCTTTTCCTCTTTAAATTTGTAGCTCCACGAACCTTCTTCTCCGAGGCTTATTAAAGAAGTTGGCTTGCCCCAGTTCAGGTCATCGTCACATTCATCATCATCGTAATTAGCCACGCTGCCTTCCATATCATCATCACAACATTCTGGTTCTGGGGGCTCCCAGAACTGATCCAGTTCATAACTAGAAGAGATTCCAGAATCGTCATCATCATCCTCTTCAATTTTTCTACTTTTGGTTTCCTCACAACTACCAATCATGAGTTCTGCATCCCTTCTTGTGCGCATGGTGGAACAGGACTCCTCTGGACTGCTGTCTGTGCTACATTCATCAATATAAACCCTGAAAAGATCAAAAACAAAATTAAAACCACAACAACATGAGTCAGAAAATTCTTCATTTCCCACGAAAAAAAAGACAGGTATCTTAAGCTCGACCTAAATAGATATTAACATAACTAAATTACAACTAACCTCCCATCTGAGCTTGCATCACCTGAAAAGCCACCTGAATGGTAGGAGAAATAAGGGACCAACATGAGGCAATGATGAAGAAAATGAAAATGACAGTCCAAATTATGAGATAAAGAAAGGAGAGCATACTGTAAAGAAAGAGCTATTACTGCTACACAATGAAGCAGCCGGACTTATCAAACAAATTGTATTATCTTACATTTTGCCACAAAATTGGGATAACGTACCAGAACTTCCACCATCAAATTGCACAGAATTCTCATTTTCTAGTTTCTTCATGCTTCAACTCGATCTTGTCAGAGCACAAGAGCGGTGACACGTATTACATCTGATCCCAGGAATATTTCAATCTGCAGATTTGCAGTGATATTTCTTTCAAATGAAAAAGACCATATTTCTTTTGATAAGCATAAAGAAATATACTTTGTTCTTAACCCATGAGGCTTTCATCTTGTAGATATAAATTGAAGCATCCCCTTAGATTGACTTAAAAAGACAACAACGAACCCAGTAAATTTTCACAAACGTGGTCTGGGGAGAGTAATGTGTATGTAGACCTTACCCCTACCTTGAGAGGGCAGAGGGGTCGTCTCTGATAGACCCTCAGCTAAAGACATTCCTCATTGAGGTCAGCGTCGCATGAGCTTGGCTGACCCAAAAGGCACGGCAAAATCCAAGACGAGCACGAGCGTCATATGCCCTTAGATTGATTAGTTGCATATTTGGGATCAAGGAAAAAAAGGGTAAGTCATCCTATCAACCCATTCTACAATCAAGGATGAGTTTCCCAAAGGTCCCTCGTCCTATCTAACACTCAGATCAAACATACTTAATAAACATAAGCAACTGAACAACTCATCATCCAGATGAAAGATTCCAAACTAACTAAATCAGTAGTATCAACGTGTACTTCTTCTCAATCATCTATCAAGGTAATTAGTGTTTTCATATATAGTTACTAGAAACTTGAAGCATCAGAATCAGTATTCGAAATTCTCCCAAAAGATCAGGGAGCAGTTTAAATAGTATCCAACTTTTCAATTTTCATAGTCAAATTAACAAAATTGTTAAAATTTTGGATCTTTCTCCTCAAATTTTTCTGAACAGCTTAAGCTATTCAACTCAGAAAAGTGATACTTCTCCATCTTAAGTCACTGATTAAGAGAATCAGCCCTTTAGCAATAGGTACCAAAATAGTGAAAGACAGGTCTAGTCATCAACAACAGAAATAAATTGCTGAACAAGTCAACAACTTATGATGCAACAACAATATCAACTAGGCTGCAAATTTTTCCAAGAAATGACTCAATTTAAAGAGGGAAGAAGACTACAAGATCATGGCTTGTCAAAGAAATTAGCCATTGTTTGACTTCAAGAACAATCAGCAACACAGATACCACTAATAATTAAGTTACAAACATTAAATCTTTCCAGGAAATCACTCAGTTTAAGATTTTAACAGTATAATTTCAAGTTTTGATTTCACAAATGAACTTTCCGTTACATAGATTAAATTTTTCAAAGAAAGAAAAAGCATAAGAAATGAAGTGACAAAGATTCTCTTTTTATGACTTACAGTTAAAGCAACCCAATTGACACGGTCTCCAAATCAAATCCAGAGCATATCAAAGCCTCAAAAACACTTCAAACCCAACTATCATTTTTCAAACACTGAAAATCTTGAATTTAGGATAGAGTGAAAAAACAGAGGAAGAGAGAGAGAATTGAGTTGAATTGGAGACAGAAGAATGAAATAAGTTGGAGAAAGAAGTAGACTTTTTGCCCGTAAGTAGGCCCCACTAAGTGGTTTCATGCCTCCTTGAATTTGCAATATTTTACTATATATAAGGCCAAGAGAAATTCAGTTTGGATATAGACATAATAATAATAATAATTAAAAGAAAAAGTCAGAAATTACTTGTACCCGAAATTTGTAATTATCTAAATGAAGAGACAAAATGTATATACATAATACATTGTATATACAACTGTGTTTTTTTAAACTCGTGGAAAAGATATTTACTTGTTCACATTGGTTTTTAACTTGGTACATTTGGATTTGATTCGTTGTTGGAGATTTTGCAAATATTGGCATATTTTCTCTACATTGTTACTATAACCCACTTAATTTTAAATTTGGGTAAAAAATCACTTTAACATGCCGCTGAAACTATTTATATTTGAAAGTCGCAAAAGTATATAAAATTTATATATAACATACACAAATGTGTGTATGTGTATATATACTAGTCTATGAATGTGTGTTGCACGTTAATAATGACACGTGATGATTTAAATATTTATTTATATAAAGGAACAATAAAATTTAATTAATGAGAGAAATTTTATGTATAATAATACAACAATCATCTAAATGCCAAAAAAATTATTATATTAGCATAATACATGAATTTAAAATAAAAAGAGATCATCAAAACTTACACAAATGATCAATTTTGTCATGCTAGTTAGATAATTATGTATTATAGTTTAAAAGTATTCAATGTGATGGTATCTTAACGAACACTTCTTTGTGGATAATTTTTTTTTTTTTTGTGTATGTTTCCTCCTAATATTTTGGTTGCTCTGCCTTAACCAAAACTCTTGTCGTCGATCTTGATATCCCTCTTGAAAGTGCAACATACAATTGCTCGTGCAAGAAAATATATTGCGGTAAATATAGTTCAATATTTAGGATGTTTGTTATATCATCAAAACATAAACATACTAAAAATTATTTTCACACAAATTTAAAAGGATATTCTTTAATTTCAGAAGACGAAAGTTGAATTCAAGGATAAGAATATACTTAGACGCACATTGACCAGTATCATAATTTTTGCATATATGACGATATTGTCAAAACTTTTATATACCATTTATGTGCTATTACATAAGTTATTCGGCGTATCTAAGTTTTTCAGTACCATGACAAACATATTTTTTTCAACATTAACCTATATACAATGGAAGATCAATTTTAACTTAGTCTATTATATATACGCTGACACTAACATATGTAGGAAATAATAAACTTGACAACAAACATGTACAGTAGAAGGCCATTTGGTATTAAAGTATTTTAAGTATTCTTTTTGGTAGTAATTATTGGTATCATTTTATGCTGAGCTAAAAACTGAAAAATGTTTTATTTTTATTATAAAATTTTGCAATCAATCTTTTATTTAGTTGATCAACATATATATTTCTGCTAGTTAAGATATCTTTTTAGTTCTATCATGTGATTTGCACAAATTGCGTTTTAATCTAATGATAGAAACATTTCTCTTATTAAATGCACTACTATTACCACTGAGATTGATAACTAAGTGTTCAGGAAAAATCAAATCATCTTTTATTGGATGCTCTTATTCGTTTCCGACACGAAGCAAGAAGACATTGAATACTGGATCTATTCGAAACTTTATATTTTTTGTCAATTGAATCTTTTTCATTTGATTCCAGAAGTATAACTTTGACAAGCTAGCTTTTACAATCTCTGCTTTTGTCGGATTTGTAACTATTGATAGTACTTGACAGAAATCACCTCCCAAACCATTAATTTTCCACCAAATGATTCATTAATAAGACTTCCGGGCAATTATTTCGGTTGTTTGACAGTTTGCTATAAGTGCGTCATCTCATATTATCAATTTTTCTTTTCTTATAAATTTAGCATCACTGTTCTGCTTTGATATATTTGTGTTGGTTATTTAAGTTGTTTGAAG
Source organism: Nicotiana paniculata (assembly GCA_005239505.1). Lineage (NCBI taxonomy): Eukaryota > Viridiplantae > Streptophyta > Magnoliopsida > Solanales > Solanaceae > Nicotiana > Nicotiana paniculata. The sequence goes on from ML355571.1 coordinate 38,168, forward strand.
AGATATATCAAATCTAAAGTGGGTGACCTCACAATAAAATCGTTGTTGGTACACCACTTGCTATTATTGCTAACAGTGTCATGCCTCTTGATATGATATTTGCAAGTAATGTATAATATAGAATGTAACGAGCCGACTGGTCGTTTTGAGCAATTGCGCCCGGTTTGGCAGTTTGAGGTCACGAGTAGCTTCATACAATGTATTATAACTTGCGTGCGTCATCGGTTCGGGTTTTGAGGGGGCCGAAAAGGATTTTAGGAGTGACTCTCATTTTAGAAGTCCAAAGTTGAAGGAATTGTCCCAAGGTTTGACTTTTGAATATTTGACGTCGGATCAGAGTTTCGATGGTTCCGGTAGGTCTGGATAGTGATTTGGACTTGGTCATATGCCCGGAATTTCATTTAGATGTTTTTAAAAGGTTTCAGATTCATTTGGCGGAAGTTGACAATTTAAAGGTTTAGAATCTTCCTAAGTTTGATCATGGTTTGACTTTAAGGCTATCGGATCCGGATTATGGTTTTGGAATTTGGAATAGGTCCATTTCGTCAATTGGAACTTGACTGCAAAATTTGGTGTCGTTTGGAGTTGATTTGATGTGGTTCGGACGCTTGGCTGCAATTCTAGAAGTTCTTGAAGTTCATGGTGATTTTCATGCGTTTTGGCATTCGATTTGTGATTTTTGAGGTTATTTTGTTGTTTCGATCACGCGAGCGAGTTCGTGTTATATTTTTAGACTTGTTTGTGTGTTTAGACGGGGTCCCGGGGGGTCTCGGGTGTGTTTCGGGTGGGCTACAGGTCATTTCCTTCTATTTTTGAACTGTTGTTTCTATCTTCTGGTTTCCTTCTTCGCGATCGCGAAATGTATCTCGCGTTCGCGAAGTGTAACTGATGACCACCTCAAAATCCTTCTTCGCGTTTGTGTTCAACATCTCACGTTCGCGAAGGTCTGTCTTTTCCCTCGTCGCGTTCGGGTTCGCGTTCTTCACGCGTTCGCGTAGTTATGCCATTCCACTCTTCGCGTTCGCGTACTACTTCACGCGTTCGCGAAGAGAAATCATTGGGCCATCACACTTTTCTTCTTCGCGTTTGCGGACGTGCTGCCGTATCCGCGAAGCACATCGGGGCAGCCTTCATCTTTTCTTCTTCACAAACGCGAGTAGTCTTCCGCGTCCGCGATGCTTTAGCATCTGGGCAGAATAAATAGTACTTTATTCCAAGGGTGCCATTTTAACTTTTTTTCGAGTTCCATAGCTCGGTTTTGGGCAATTCTTCGTGAGTTTTTCAAGCATATCATTGGGGTAAGTGTTCTCTACCCGAATCTTATCATGTTTCATGAATCCATTGCTATTTTCATCATTTTATTAGTGAATTAAGTTGGGAAAATCTTTCAAAATGTAAAATCATGATTTGAAGGACGAATAGGTATCGGAACTTGATAATTTTTGTGTGGTTGAACTCATATCGGGATGGGTGTTCGGATTTTTATAAATTTTGTCGGGTTCCGAGGTGCGGGCCCAGGGGGTTGACTTTTGTTGACTTTTTGCAAATTGTATAAGTATCATAGTTTTGTTAATTGAAATTGTTTTCTCTTGCATTATTTGATGTATTTAAGTCGTTTTTGGCTAGATTGAGCCGAGCGCTGGTGAATTGGTAAAGAAAAAGCTAAATTGTGTATTGAATTGGCCGAATTGAGGTAAGTATCTTGTCTAACTTTGTGTGGAGGAAATCACCCCTAAAGAATTGAGTCAATGGTGCTATTTTGATATGTGAAAGCCATGTATGTAAGGTGTGACGCGTGGGTACACAGTTTATATGTGGTATTGACCGGTTAGATTGCCTAGTCTTTTTTCATGCTTTTGAGTAAATTATCATAAAATGTGGTATCTCTTTGTTACATTACTCTCACATGCTCTATATGATGTTGTTAGTCCTTATTTGCCTCTTAATTGTTATTGGCCTCCATATTCCTTGTTCGTTGTCATTGCCTCCATTATTATCTTGTTACCTCCTAATTGTTGAGTTATTCTATGATTGCGTACTTATCCGTTACGAGTCCAAGTTGTTGTGAATACCTGTGTAGTTATCACGTGCCTTACATGTCTTGTTTCCTTGTGAAAGTTGTTGTATTCCTTTGATTGTTACGTGGTTACCTTATTGTCGTGCACTCATACTTTTTGTTGTAGAATTTTCTTGTAATTGAGTTGTTGAATTGTTGTTGATTGATTTATATTACTATATGGTGGGATCGAGTTGCACGCCACAACATGAGGAATAAGGGAGAATTGATGAGGAGGACTAAGGGTGAATATGATTATTCGGTGGGATCGGGTTGCACGTCGCAACATGAGTAATAAGGGTGGATTGATATTGAGTAATAAAGGTGAACTATTATGTTGATAATGATATGTGGTGGGATCAGGTTGCACGCCGCAACATATATATTATTTACTTTTATTGTAATTGTTACAGAGGAATAAGGGACCATTGGTGGGATTGGGTTGCACGCCGCAACATATATATGTTATTTATTTTTATTGTAATTGTTACGGAGGAAAGGGAGGATTGGTGGGATCGGGATGCGCGCTGCATCAATATATGTGTTTATGTATTCCTCTCTGACTGTATAAGTTATTCAGTAGTTTTACATTTCATTTAAGGATTGGGTATAGCTGGATACTGATAAGACACTTGAATTATGTATTTATTTCTGCAAACTTACCGATTCTCAAAGTGAATTTACTATATTGAGTCATTACCTCCTGCCCTGCTGAATCGTTAGTAAGATAGTATTTTAAAAATAAAAGAACTAATATCATGTTACCTTGCGTGACTTTAAGTTAAAACCCGCTGATTATTTCTACACTTACCATTTCTACTAGTTGTCATATTTTACTTCAACTGTTTTCTCAACTTAATCTTCCTACCTGTCTGAGGTTTTATTTTACTTACAAAAGAATTGTTATTATGTTTTAAACTAATAAACTCTATATTAAGTGCAATAGTTATTAGATATTGAATTTCATTTGAAAAATATTATTTTTCTCACTCAATTGATTTCTAAAACCAAACTTCATCTTTCTCACTGATTCCCTATTTGGTCTAAAAACTATGGATTTACTTCATGACACACACACACACACACACACACACACACACATATATATATATATATATATTGAGAGAGAGAGAGAGAGAGATGAAATCTCTTGAACATCTTAAGTAGTAATTGGCACGGATATGATGTACCGAGTAGCACGTGGAATATGCCGTGCAAAGTGAAATGAAAATGTGTAGGCACCAAGTTCCATGTGTGTTAAAGGTTTGGAAGTTATGATTATGTTAGGAGATTACGAGGATTGGGATTGTTGAAATTGTATATTAGAAATGATTCGATTAGTTGAGTTAATGTTGCTTTCTTTACTTGAACTCATTAATGCTTCATCTAATATACCATTTCTAATATATGTTGTTGACTAATTACTTGGTCGACTCTTGTTGTCATTCGTGTTTTCGTCTTATTGTTACTGCTGCTTGCAACTTGATATCCTTCTGCTATCGGTATCACTTTGATAGTCCCTTCTTGTTAGACCTGAGTCATATCTTGCAGCTATATATATATTTGGTAGTGCCTCGACCTGGCCTCGTCACTACCCTATTGAGGTTAAGCTTGATACTTACTGAGTACCATCGTGGTGTACTCATACTGTACTTCTGCACATCTTTTTTTTCAGAACCAGGTACTTCGAATTGTATCAGTTTTGATACTTACGCTCGGTGTGGCTGGAGACTTCAAGATGTACTTGCTGGATGTTCGCAGGCTCTGAAGTCATATTTTGTTGTATTTATTCCATTGTTTCATTTACTTCCGGAACAATGATGTATTTATTATGCATAACTACTCTTAGAAAGGCTTATGACTTGTATTACCGATTTTGAGAATTGTATGTTTATAGAGAATTCAATTTCTAATTTGTTAGACGCTATTTATTTATTGTTGTTCAGTATATGTTGCGCTTACCTAGTCCCTAAGACTAGGTGCCATCACGATACCGAACGGTAGGAAATTTAGGTCGTGACATAGAAATATTATTTCGATTCACCCGGAGGCATCTACAAAGAATAATCCCGTTATACCAGAGTCGCTCTTTATAATATAGTCTTGAAAGCTTGTTCTTGATTAGGATTTAGCTTTGATTGTGTTTCCTCAGACACTTGTATAACATTTTGATTCTTAATAATATACTAACCTTGTTACTCTGTGTCCTAACGCTCTTTATATGGAATAAATTTATGTATCCTAAGATTATTTTTTAAACTTGAATAAAAATTTTACTTTAAAAAATAATTAAATGGATTCTCTTGCTAAATAATTAATAAAAAGATTTAATTATTTGATTTTAACATAAAAATAATTTATTCTATGTTGATTCAGATCTTAATATTAGTTTATCTTTTGTTTTGAATATTTAATTTTTATTATAATTTTATCCACTATAAATTTTATTTCAAAGAGTAAAAGATTGGTATGACATTTCAGTTTTAGATCTTTATATTTGTAGAATCATTAGTGGTATTGACTCTTACCAATCATTTTTTCCCTCTTTCTCACACATTTATATTCTTAAATATTTTCTTAGTTGTTGTTTAATAATTGGGTATTTTTGAATATTATAGGAAAAACTGACAAAAAATATTACTATTTGAATAGAAAAATAGTTCAAATATAATATAAAAATATATTATCGTGGGGGTATTTTTTTTCTCGATTTCAATTTTTTATGCGATCCATTTAATATTATAAATTTTTTGTATTGGGCATTGTGGAGTGGTAATGTATTGCCAATACGGAGGATTCTTATGAAATTGATTTTATAAAACATTCCTACGTATTTTAAATAAAAAATTAATAGATAAAATTTTATTAATTTTAAAATAATAAATATTAAAAATTAACATAAAAGGTATTGTAGCCCAAAAAATAGGTTATTGCAGTTATGTCCTTTCTCTATGAGTTCTTCCCGCTTAATATTTTAGGGTTATTTTGGTATATTAATAATGTACTTATGCTTTTATAATAATATAAGCTCTCCTTTTTAAAAATAGATTTGGACAATATAATACATTCTCAAATTAAATTACTAATAGGACATTATAATACATTTTCGAATTAAATTAGTAATACGAATTTTTAAGAAGTACATCCTAAAAGTAATAGGATTACATGACTAATGATATTTACTTGTTCAATTTTATGTGTATTAGACAACCCAAAATTAATTGTACTAATAGAATTCCTAACGGTAATCATGTACGATTCCTAACGTGTAGTATTATGTCCTAAATTAATAGTATATAAGGCTAACATCTAAAATTCTGGTTATATCCTTTTATTATGAGTTATTCTGCTTAATATTATAAAGTTATTTTTGTAAACCGATATTGCATATATATATATATATATAGTTATAGTTATTATTTTGAAAGCGGCTATATATAATTATTTTCCATTTAATATAGGCTTAATGCCTCAAAAGTTTAATATTTTTTCTCCTTCGCTTTTTAACATTTAGAGTGCGGATAAACTCCATCAATAATGAAAATGAAATGGTAAAAGAGGACTTTTTTCTTATACCGTCACACATTTTTAATGAGAAAAAAGCAATTTGTCATGGATTATGTATGCATTTTAACTTTGTTTAGTAATATTACTAAACAAAAGATAAAATGCATACATAATGAATACATCAACTCTTTAAACTATACAAGCGATAGTTGGTCTCAATTTCTTGATTAAAAGATCAGATTTCTACAATATAGTGTAATAAATTATTTTTCTAAGTATATTTTAAAACATGCAAATTGGAGTTTTAAAAAAAAAAATGTAAGACAAGTAACAAAAATCTGACAATGTCCCCCAAAAGTGGTAAAACTGTAAAACAATTGTAGTATTAAATGAAACAAATAGGACTAAAGACCAGAATTAAAATCTATCTATCTATAATCTATAAGATAGAAAAAGGCATGAATGTAATGTTGGTTGACTAAAATATTCTTAAAATATTAAACTATTTTTTAAAACATATTGGATAATATTGTCATATTTATAACTTTCCAAATATTTAGGACATCAAATTCAATTAAATTTTATATTCATGGAAACTTTTTTACTACTATCTTTTAACCTCTCAAATAGACTTCCATAAGGATTAAAATCCCAAGAACGTGACTTTAATTTGTCGGCAAAAATGATTTTAATTTATTAGTTTTTCTTCTATTGAGGCTAACATCAAGTACAGTTCAGTCCATAATTTACTTAACATAAGCAGGCTCCAATTACAAGTACAGTTCAGTCCAAAAAGACAAATCTCAATAAAAAGGGTCTATAAAGGCCAAATTATGGGGCTTATTAATATCTTTCTTTACGTGAAGAGTTTTGACTGTGTATAGAGTCGCCTTTGTTAGGGAGCGCTTTACCTCCGATGTAAGATTTGCCGGCACGAATCCGGATTAGTCGGACCCCAATGTGAGTACCGAATATCGGGTGAGAAATCAAAAAAAGAAGAGTTTTGAATATAATTAAGTCATATATTGTGGTAGTGCAAAGGTTTTTTTTTCCAATTATAAGTGAACTTCACATATATAGCATTATTAATAGATTATAAGTTGATTGTAACGACCCGACAGGTCGTTTTGTGTTTTAGGACCCCGTGCCCCTAAATGAGACTTCCCGTAGTTGCTTTTACTGATTTATGATTTACGGGGACGGGTGGTTCGAGGTTTGGAGGAGTTTGGAGTAGTATAGGAACACTTAGTTCCTTAAGGTTGGCCTTAAAGGCCAAGTTTGACTTCAGTCAACATTTTCAGTAAACGACCCCGAAATCGATTTTCGAAGATTCCGGTAGGTTCGTATGATGATTTCGGACTGGGGCGTGTGTTCGGAACGGGTTTTGGATGAACCGGAAGCGTTTCAGCGCCAAATGGTGAAATAAGAATGTCCTTAAGTTCAAATTGAGATTTGGAACGTGTTTTTGTGTTATCGAGGTACGAACGGAATTCCGAGACCGGGAATAGTTTCGTTATGTCATTTATGACTTGCTAGCAAAATTTGGTGTCATTTCGAGTAGTATAGGTATGGTTCGGCATGTTGAAAGCGAATTCAGAAACTTGAAGTTCTTAAGTTTGATCCAATAGGTTTTGAGGTGTGATTTTTAGATTTAGCGATGTTTCGGGCGTTCCGAAGGCTCGAGCGAGTCCGTATTATGATTTAGGACTTGTTGGTATATTTGGACGGGGTCTCGGGTGGGCCCAAATGCCATTCGGGCATCGAGCGAGGCAAAAACCAGCCTAAAATGACTGCTGGTGCACCAGGTCTGGTGCGACCGCACCTGCGGAGGTCCAGTCGCAGGTGCGAGACCGCTCCTGCGGTCCCAGTCTCGCAGGTGCGACTCCTGAGGGAGTTGCCAATTTCCGCAGGTGCGGGCCCCTTTCCGCAGAAGCGGAGCCGCAAGTACGTACTTCCCACCGCAGGTGCGAAACCAGGCCCCCCTTCCCCTTATCCGCAGGTGCGAGAATTTCCTCGCAGATGCAAGACCGCAGGTGCGGTCCTCGAGCCGCAGCTGCGAAAAGCCTGTAGGCAGTGCACTTCCTTTTACACACAGACTTAGCCAATTTTGAACACTTTTTCTTCATTCTTGGGCGATTTTGAGAGCATTCAAGAGGGTATTCGACCTAGCTACTGTGAGGTAAGTGATTCCTACTATGAATTTAGCTTATTACTTAAATTGTTAGGTAGATTAACACCATAATTAGTTGAAAACATGGGTTAGAGTAAAAACCTAGGTTTTTGACAAAAATGAGAAATTTCCAAGAAATTCATTGAGGAATCAAACAAAAACTATATAATATTGATCCTTAGGCCATGAGTGATAGTTTCCTTCAAAAATTTCTGGAATCCGAGCATGTGGTCCCGGGGGCGTATTTCGGTATTTTCGCAATTTGGGTTGAAATAATAATTTAAATAGGAAAATTTAATTCTTTTGAGTATAGATTGATTTATTTATGCAATATTTGACTAGTTTCGAGTCCTTGGGCGACGAATTTGGAGTTTCGGGTGCATTCTTGACCTGGGAAGTAGACTTGACGCGAGGTAAGTCTCCTTTCTAACCTTGTAAGACGGAATCTTCCCCATAGGTGAATTAAATGATTATGTGTCATTATTGAGGGGGACTACGTACATGCGAGGTGACGAGAGCCCGTGCGTAGTGACTATTATTGTTATGTCCGGGTAGTTAGGCCCGCACCATGCCCTGTGAATTCCATTAAATTGAGTTATATGCTTTGTAACTTCATTTTATGCAACTTTGTTTTTATGAAAAACCGAGAATTTGGTGTTTTAAAGGAATTGTTATTTGAAAAGAATTGAAAGAAAGATGTTGTGTTTGCATGCGACCGCGTCGAATTTATATCTCGCGAGCGGAGTGATTCTTTCCCCTACTCTCATGGGAGCGGGCCATACACCACGACGGATATTGATAGATGCATCTATGGTTCGCGTCGTTCGACCCTTCGGCAGTGCACAATTATTATTATTATGTTGGCCTAGGCCGGATATCCTTATTCCACTATGCGCATGCTATTTTCCTGATATTGTTTATGACTGTTGAGCTGTGAATTATCCTGGAGGATCGAACTGAAAACTTGTAAATTGATGCTTCATTACATATTCAGATTTTATTACGGTTCGATATTTATTTTCTTATTATCCATGCTTACTTATTGTCCTCTTTTAAATTATCACTTAAATACACTGTTTGGACCCTAGTAAGTGTCAAATCGACCTCTCATCACTACTTCTTCGAGATTATGCGGGATACTTACTGGGTACATATTGTTTATGTACTCATGTTATGCTCTGTACTTAATTGTACAGGTTCTGAGGCAGGTGCATCTGGGTTCCAGTCCGGAGCTTGTTCCTGAGTTTTTACTGGTCGAGGCTTCACGGTGAGCTGCTCTTCTTGGCGATTTCCAGCAGCATTCTGGAGCTATTCTTTTGTTATTTATGTCTATACTTACTCAGACAGTAGGACAAACTTTCATTCTTTTGATATTATTCTACTAGATGCCTGTAGACTTGTGACACTAGTTCCTGGCACACACACGCTAGTAGACTTTATTTTGGGATGTAATCGTAAATTATGACTTCATGATTATTTATTTTGCATAAAATTTGCCCAAGTTATCCGTTTCTACTTAATGTCTCAAACTAAGTTAAGCAAGTGTTGAAAAATGTTTTTGGTAAACTACCTGAAATCACTAGTGGATAATGGTTGGCTTGCCTGACGGCGGTGTTGGGCGCCATCGCGACCTGAGTTAAGGTTTGGGTCATGACAACATGGTATCAGAGCTCTAGGTTCACGTAGGTCTCATAAGTTACGGGCAAACCCAATAGAGTCTTGCGGATCGGTACGGAGACGTCTGTATTTATCTTCGGGAGGCTATAGGGTATTAGGAAATATATCTTTATTCACCTTTTATCGTGTAGTTGATGGTATACTAAAAATCCCACTCTTCTATTCTCTCACAGATGGTGAGGACGCGAGCAACTGATGTTCCAGACCCGGGAAGGGCCGCTACCCCCGTCATCCGAGGCCGGGGGAAGGCACCGGCCCGAGGTAGGGGACGAGGGCATCCCAGGACTGTACCAGTCGCACCCCCAGTGGATCCAATAGAGGATCCCATCACTGAGGAGTAGGGCGAGGTTCCCGCAGCAGATCCTGCCCTTTTGGATTTTACGACAGCGCCAGGATTTCAAGAGGTCATGGGCCGTATGATGCGGTTCATGGACACCGTGACTCAGGCTGGTTTATTTCCAGCAGATCCAACCACATCTCAGTCGGGAGGGGAAGCATAGACCCCTACTGCACAGGCCACCGGACATGCAGCAGCAGTATATCAGACCCCGGGTACACTGCATGTGGGCGGGGTTCAGCCAGTAGCAGCAGCAACACCTGAGCCCAGACCCGCTGCGGACGGCGATCCGTGAAAGTTATTAGATAGATGGACCAGATTGTACCCTCCTTTCTACGGAGGTGAGCGTAATGAGGACGCACATGAATATATTGATAGGTGCAGGGACAGACTGCACAACATGAGGATACTGGAGTCTCATGGAGTTGACTT
>ML355572.1:0-18007 GCA_005239505.1 Nicotiana paniculata
GTTCATTTTAAATCTTAACCATTGATCTCTCAAGATCAACGACCCTCGTTCACTCTATCTCTTAATTAACCAAACCCGCCCCAAAACCTATTATTTTCTCTAAGACGCTTCCCCTAAATCCTCTATTCTACGTCTCAATCATGGATTCTTTCCATGATTTTCTTTCCTTTTATGTGTTATCTTAGTATTACCTGCAAGACTATGGTATCACTTAGTACTTTCCTAAACATGGCAAGTACCATCTCTCAGATTCGGGCCGTTCAACTTCAATCGCTAAGATCTAGACCATATCTCATCCATATACATGGAAGAATCATTAATTTCTCATACCAGTACAGATTCTCAAATGTTGAACCCAAATTAGGGTTTGATTTTCGATTTCTTTCCTTTACTAGTTGTTTTATGATTGCATGTATGTTTTTCCTTTCTTTTTTCATATTTGATTTATTTCTTTCTTTGTTTACTCACCTGATTTACCGACTGTAGAAACTCCCCCCCCCCCATTCCCCTTTGAGACACACCTTCAACCGCTAAATTCACCAAAAATTGAAGATATTACTTTATTGTTCTCTCATTCTCTTGTTATATACCTTGGTGCGAGCACTGCCTGGAGTTCCTTTGAAGTCCTTGGGAACTTTCACGCAGCAAGATTCTGGATTCTTACTCTTTGTTGATATTCAGAATATTGTGGAATTTGTTCTTTTTTGTTGTCCGTTTAATTGGTAAGTCACTTGGCTTTTGCAATTTCGTTCTTATGTGTTTATGATTTGCACATTCTTACCTATAAAATTCCTGGCTTAATGTGTTTCTAGGCTACTTCTGTGTGCAACCTTGTTAGTTTTGCACTTGTTTTGATCCTCTTTAGCATTTAATTTTACCTAAAGCTACCATTTCTGAGATATGTTATTTGAATATTTTTCACCTCAATGATTTAGACCCCCCTTATGTTCATATTAGCCTAATGTGTTGATACCTGAATGTTTACATTTGCTATTTGACATGATCTTGCTTTCCCACTTTGTTCTGAATCTCTGTAAGGGCCGACTTGCATATGTAATGTGTTCTAATCTATGTTAAGACCTTCACTATCGGCTATGACTTGCTATCCTGTTAATGTGCTCCTCATCATGTCAGTGGTTTTCATGATTTTGTAGCTTTAGTGATTATTTGAGAAATTTGGAATAGATATCTCAATTTATGTTTCCCTACCATGTTTAATATTGTTTTGCTTTATAATGTAGATTAACATGTCTGTATTTTGATATTGTGATGGACACTTAGCATAATTTGGACCCTTGAGCTTTAAAACTTCTAAGTTAGTGCTCTACCAAGACTTGTTTGATATTATGCATCTTTATTTACTAATCTTGTAATCTCAGGAAACTTGTTTCTCCCCTAACTCCTTGCAACGACCCGGTAGTTCGTTTTGAGAGTTAGCGCCCCGATCCCCTAATAATTGTTTTCCCTATGTCTATTTCTACTTTTGGGACTTGTTGGAACATTGAGTGGTGAAATTCGGAGAGTTTTTGGACACCTAGTCCTTCTATGTGAGGTTAAGCCTTAGAAATCGGACCATAGTTGGAAATGTGGGAAGACGGGTCAGAAATGGGATTATGTCGACTATGTTATCTCCGTTGGGTGATTTTGGAGTTAGGAGCGTGTCCGGAATGTGCTTTCGAGGTCTATAGTAGATTTAGGCTTGAATTGGCAAAAGTTAAAATTTTGGCAATTTCGGCCGATAGGTGGAATTCCGAGAGTGGCTGTAGGTCCGTTGTATCTTTTGTGACATGTGTGTAATATTTGAGGTCATTCGGACTAGTTTTGATATGTTTCGACATCAATTGTAGATTTTGGTAATTTCATAAGTTCTTAGGCTTGAATCTATGTAAAATTTGTGATTTTGGTGTTATGTGATGTGTTTTGGGGGCTCGACTAAGTTTGGATAAGGTATTAGGACTAGTTGGTAAATTTGATTGAGGCCCCGGGGGCCTCGGGAATTTGTCGAATGCTCAATGGGTGATTTTTCAACTTGGTTAACAGCTGAACCATTGTTGGTTCTGGTGTCTCGTACCTGCGATGGATTTCCGTAGATGCGGACATGCAGGTGCGGAAGAGGGGCTCGCTGGAGCGGACTTGGCCAAGTCAACCAATCCTCGCAGGTGTGGTTGGGTTTCCGCAGATGCGGCCAATTGACCGCAGGTGCGGCCCCAGGCATTTTAGTGGATTTTCGCACCTGTGATGGAATTTTCGCAGGTGTGCTCCAAGGGGGCGCTGTGGTGGAAATCGCTGGGCAGATATATCAGATTCGAGGTCTTGAATTTCATAACTACTAAAATCATTTGGATCTTGGGTGTAGGAGATTTGGAGTGTGTTATGTGGATAAGCTTCATAGGTAACAATTCCTAACACTATTCTCTTTGTATATCATTAATCTATGGCCTTTTCTTCCATGCAATTAAGGGATTTATTTGAAAAATCATGCAAATGGGAAGAAGTTTTCCTAATTAGAAAATCCGAGAATTTAATAGGATTTTGTTGTCGGTTTTCGATGATTCTTGTTCGTGTGAGTTCGTGAGTGAATGGGTGTTCTAAATTCGTAACTTTTACTGGATTCCGAGACGTGGGCCCGGGGGGACATTTTTGGGCGATTTTCCTAAATTCGCGTATTAGCCTTGAACTTATTAGCTATTTTGATTCCTTAAAGTGATATTTACATTATGCAATCAAATTGAATAGATTTGGACCATTCAGAGTCGGATACTCGTGGCAAGAGCGTGGTTTCGAGTTGAGTAGTGCAATCGAGGTAAGTGGCTTGCCTAACTCTATGTTGGGGATTTCCCCTAGGCTATTTTAATATTGTTTATGTTGATTGGGCGCCGTGTGCGTGAGGTGACGAGTTCTTACACGAGCCATTGTTGCAAAAACTCCATTTTTCCTCCATGACTTAAATGATTTCACTGATTCTTGTGTCGACTATGTAATTTAGATTAGGAAATAGCATGCCTACCTGTTTTACTTGAATTTTCCCTAGTTATTACTATATGTACCATGCTTAGGTAAGTTTATCCATATTTTTCCTTTGGATTTTCCTGAACTATTTTAAATAAAAATGGTATCATGTATTTGTACTGCATTGCATATTTAAATTGGGACTACGGACAAGATTTCGGGAGCTTTCCTGCTGTACTACATTGCATATTTAAATTGGGACTACTGATGATATTCCAGGAGATTCCCCCCCCCCCCCCCCCCCNCTCAGCTTATTATATCTCTCTGTTCACATTTTTTTATACTGTTTTACTATAAAAATCCAGTAGAGCCTTAACCTGACCTCGTCACTACTCGACTGAGGTTAGGCTTGGCACTTACTGGTACCAATTTGTGGTCTACTCATTCCCTTTCCTGTACATGTTTTCCGTGTGTAGATCAAGGTACCAACGCTCAGTTTCGTGGCTAGGGGTCCGCGCAGCTGCTTCTAGGAGACCGAAGGGTAATTCTGCCGCGTCCGTAGAGTCCTTCGAGTCACCTTCCACTCCAGATTTAGATAGATTTGATTTTTATGTAAATTCCCTCTCGTTGTATAGAGTTTGATATAGAGCTTGTGACTAAATTGATATTCTGAGTTTTGGGAAAAGTTGTATTTTGTATGCGCCATGTGGAAATTTTTTCATTGTAGACTCACTTGTTTCGTCTTTATTTCTATAGCTTTTATTTAATATGTATTTCCGCAATTAGGCTTACCTAGTCATAGAGACCAGGTGCCGTCACGATGCCTTCGGAGGGGAAATCGGGTCGTGACAAGTTGGTATCAGAGCGTCTAGGTTAATAGGAGTCACAAGCCAGTTTATTAAAGTCTTGCGGATTGGTGCGAAAATGTCTATATCTCTCTCCAGGAGGCTATGTAACTGTTAGGAACAATCATGTTCTTTGATTTGCTTTTTCATGCGAGTTATTGACATCAAAAATTCTAAAATTATATTCTACTCTTTCCCACAGATGGTGAGGACTCATACTGAAGGACCGACGACCAGGCACCCGAGCCCCCTGACAGAGCTGCCAAAGGCCGGGGTCGGGGTAGAGGACGACCGCACGGTGTAGCCCGAGCACCGACGAGAGCAGCGGTAGAGGAGCCTATGGCAACCCCAGCTGGAGATCCGGCACAGGAGGTCCCTATTGCTGTTCCAGCCGTACAGGAAACTTTCGCTCAGTTCATGAGCATGTTCAATATTCTAGCACCGGCTAGACTATTTTCGATAGCTCCCGCTACATCTCAGGCCGGGGGAGGGGCACAGACTCCCGTAGCCCGCACTCCTGATCAGAGGGGCCAGGTTTATCAGGCCGCGGAGTATATTCATATGCCTCCAACGTCTCCAGTTCAGCATGATGCTAGGGCAGCGGCTTCTAAGGTTGAGAGGCTCAGACTCGAGAGGTACAAGAAGTACCACCCACCTACTTTCAGCGGACTAGCTTCAGATGATGCTTTGGGATTTCTTGAGGAGTGTCATCTTATTCTCCGCACTATGGGCATTTTGGAGACCAGTGGGGTTTCTTTCACCACTTTCCAGCTGAGGGGAGCGGCATATCAGTGGTGGCGGGCCTATGAGCTGAGTATTCAAGACGAGGTAGCCTCACTCACTTGGACTCAGTTTTCATATATGTTTTTGTGAGAGTATGTTACTTAGAGCCTCAGGGATGCTTGGCACACGGAGTTTGAGAAGTTGTGCCAGGGTACTATGAATGTGTCGGAGTATTCAGTCTGTTTCAGTGAGTTAGCTCAGCATGCACCAGCCTTGTTTTCTACAGTCAGATATTGGGTTCGCCACTTCATTGAGGGACTCCATCCTAGTATTCAGACCAGTATGGCCTGAGAGGTGGCGATGGATATACACTTACCAGTAGGCAGTGAGTATTACCAAGAGGGTAGAGGGCATGTTCGCTCGGGACAGAGAGGAGAGGGAGACCAAGAGGTCTCGACAGAACGGCCATTTTTCGGAGCTCGTGCACCAGCAGCACGTCATGGTAGGGGCTTTGTAGGTCGCCTTGTTCATTCAGCCCTTCCAGTAGCTAGTGGTATTCCAGCTCCTCCTAGACCTTAGGAGTTCTATTATGCACCGCCAGTATACAGTATGCCTCCAGTTTGAGGTGCTATTTCCGGCCAGCCCAGCAGGCCAGCTTCTATTCAGTCTCAGCTGCAGCGTCCTCGGAGGGGTTGTTTTGAGTGTGGTAACACTCATCACTTGATTATAGATTGCCCAGGGCTAGGAGGGGTGCACCTCCATAGTCTTATCAGCCTCCACGTGCTCCGCCGTGTCCTCTGGCTATTCTTTCAGCCCCATCTGCCACTCCACCTCCTCAACTAGCTCGAGGTGGGGGTTGGGGAGGTAGAGGTCACCCCAGAGGGAGAGGCTAGGCCAGATACTATGCCCTTCAAGCCCGTTCCGAGGTTGTTTCTTCAAACTCAGTCATCATGGGTATTGTCCCTGTCTGCCATAGGGATGCATCAGTATTATTTGATCCAGGCTCTACGTATTAATATGTGTCCTCTTATTTTGCTCAATATTTGGGGATATCTCGGGATTCTTTGAGTTCCCTTGTCTATGTATCTACTCTTGTGGGAGACTCTCTTGTTGTGGACAGCGTATATCAGTCGTGTTTGATTTCTCTTAGTGGATTTGAGGCCATGGCTGATTTATTATTAGTCAGCATGGTAGATTTGGATGTTATCTTGGGCATGGACTGGTTTTTGCCCCATTATGCTATTCTTGATTGTCACGCTAAGACCGTGACACTGGCTATGCTAGGCTTGCTGAGATTTGAGTGGAGAGGTACCTTAGAGTATACTCCCCGCAGGGTCATTTCATTCCTTAAGGCTCAACAGATGGTTGAGAAGGGGTGTGATGTGTACTGGGCCTATGTGAGAGATGTCAGTGTTGATACCCATCCAGTTGAGTCATTTCCAGTAGTGAATGACTTTCCTGATGTATTCCCAGTTGATCTTCTCGAGTATGCTGCCCGACAAAGATATTGACTTCGTCATTGATTTGTTGCCGGGCACTCAGCTCATTTCTATCCTTCCTTACCATATGGCTCCTCCTGAGTTGAAGGAGTTGAAGGAGCAGTTACAGGATTTGCTTGATAAGGGTTTCATCAGACCCAGTGTATCACCTTGGGGTGCTCCAGTATTGTTTGTGAAGAAAAAAGATGGTTCTATGCGTATGTGTATTGATTATCGGCAGTTGAACAAGTTCACCGTGAAGAATAGGTATCCTTTGCCTCGCATTGATTATTTATTCGACCAGCTACAGGGTTCCAGGGTATTCTCCAAGATTGACTTACGTTCTAGCTATCATTAGTTGATAATACGGGAGCCGGATATCCTGAAGACTGCCTTCAAGACTAGATATGGCCACTATGAGTTTCTTATGTCATTTGGGCTGAACAATGCCCCAACAGCTTTTATGCATTTGATGCACAGTGTGTTCCGGCCTTATCTTGATTCCTTCATCATTGTCTTTATTGACGACATCTTGGTGTATTCCCGATCACGGGAAGATCATGAGAACCATTTGAGGATTGTGCTTCAGACTTTGAGGGAGAAGAGATTGTATGCTAAATTCTCTAAATGTGAGTTCTGGCTTGACTCAGTGGCATTCTTGGGCCACATAGTGTCTTCGGATGGGATCAAGGTAGATCCGAAGAAGGTGGAGGTGGTGCCGAGTTGGCCTAGACCATCATCAGCTACGGATATCCGCAGTTCCTTGGTTTGGCTGGGTACTATCGCCATTTTTGGAGGGTTTTTCGTCCATTGCAGCATCGATGACCAGGTTGACTTAAAAGGGTGTTTCATTCAGATGGACTGATGAGTGTGAGGAGAGCTTTCAGAAGCTCAAGACAGCTCTGACTTCAACTCAAGTGTCAGTATTGCCTACTTCGAGGATTAGCGTCAGAGCGATGTTGATGCAGGACGGTAGGGTGATTGCCTACGCGTCCACAAAGTTGAAGGTGCATAAGAAGAACTATCCAGTTCATGATCTCGAGTTGGCAGCGATTGTTCACACCCTGAAGATATGGCGTCATTATTTATACGGTGTTCCCTGTGAAATTTTCACTGTTCACCAAGGGTTGCAGCACATATTCAAGCAGAATGACCTCAATTTGCACCAGCGGAGATGGTTGGAGTTTCTAAAGGACAATGACATCACTATATGATAGCACCCAGGGAAGGCCAATATGGTGGCCGACGCCTTGAGTCATCGAGCGGAGAGTTTGGCATATCTTCCGGTAGTCGAGAGACCCTTAGCCTTAGTTATTCAGTCCTTAGCCAGTCAGATCGTGAGGTTGAATCTTCGGAGCCTTGTCGGGTTTTAGCTTGTGTGGTGGCTCGGTCTTCTCTTTACGACCGCATTTGAGATCACCAGTATGATGATCCCCACCTTCTGGTTCTTTAGGGCTGGGTTCGGCGAGGTGACACCGGGGATGTGACTATATGAGATGACGGTATGATGAAGATGCAAGGTCGGATCTGTGTGCCCAATATGGATGGGCTTCGGGAGTTGATTCTCGAGGAGGCCCATAGCTCGTGGTATTTCATTCATCCGGGAACCGCGAAGATGTACCAGGATATGAGACAACACTATTGGTGGAGAAGGATGAAAAAGAATACAGTGAAGTTCGTGGCCAAGTGTCTCAACTGTCAGCAAGTCAAATATGAGCATCAAAGACTGGGAGGGTTACTTCAGCAGATTGAGCTTCCAGAGTGGAAGTGGGAGCGGATCACCATGGACTTCATGGTTGGACTTACTCTGACATTGAAGAAGTTCGATGTTATTTGGGTGATTGTGGATCGGCTTACTAAGTCAGCCCATTTCATTCCAGTATTGATTACATACTCCTCCGAGAGGTTGGCGGGGATTTATATCAAGGAGATTGTTCGCCTCCACGGTATTCCAGTATCTATCATTTCAGACAGAGGTTCATAGTTCACTTCACGATTCTGGAGAGCCATACAACAGGAGCTAGGCACTAGGGTAGAGTTGAGTACAACCTTTCACCCTCAGACGGACGGGCAGTCCAAGTGCACGATTCAGATTCTTGAGGATATGCTTTGTGCCTGTGTGATGGATTTCGGAGGGTCATGGGACCGATAGTTGCCACTTGCATAGTTTGCTTATAATAACAGCTACCAGTCTAGCATTCAGATGGCATCGTATGAGGCTTTGTATGGTAGACGGTGCCGGTCCCAACTGGGATAGTTTGAGCTGGGCGAGGCCAGATTGTTGGGTACAGATTTGGTCCAGGACGCTCTGGACAAAGTGAAGGTGATTCAGGAGAGACTTCGCACAGCTCAATCCAGGCTGAAGAGTTATGCGGACCGGAAGGTTCGTGATTTGGCATTTATGGCTGGTGATCGGGTTTTGCTTCGGGTATCTCCTATGAAGGGCATCATGATGTTCGAGAAGAAGAGTAAGCTGAGTCCGAGATTTATTGCCCCTTTTGAGGTGTTGCGATGTGTTGGGGAGGTTGCTTATAAGCTAGCCCTGCCTCCCAACCCAGCAGGAGTTCATCTGGTATTCCACGTCTCCATGCTCCGGAAGTATCACGGTGACCCGACTCATGTTTTGGATTTCAGTTCAGTCCAGTTGGACAAGGATTTATCATATGTTGAGGAGCCAGTAGCTATATTAGATAGATAGGTCAGAAAGCTCAGGTCAAAGGATATTGCATCAGTAAAGGTTCAGTGGAGGGGTCAGCTAGTCGAGGAGGCAACTTGGGAGACCGAGTAGGATATGCGCAGTCAGTACCCTCCTCTTTTCACAGCTTCAGGTATGTTTCTATACTCGTTCGAGGACGAACAATTTTTTTAAGAGGAGGAGAATGTAACGACCTGGTAGGTCATTTTGAGTGTTAGCGCCCCAATCCCCTGATAATTATTTTCCCCATGTCTATTTCTGCTTTTGGGACTTGTTGGAACATTGAGTGGTGAAACTCTAAGAGTTTTTGGACACCTAGTCCTTCTATGTGAGTTTAAGCCTTAAAAATAGGACGATAATTGGAACTGTGGGAATACGGGTCCGGAATGGGATTCTGTCAACTCCCTTAGCTCCGTTGGGTGATTTCCGACCTAGGAGCGTGTTCGTAATGTGCTTTCGATAGCTGTATTATATTTAGGCTTAAATTGGCTAAAGTTAAAATTTCGGCGATTTCGGCCGATAGGTGGAATTCTGAGAGTGGCTGCAGATCTGTTGTATCATTTGTGACATGTGTGTAAAATTTGAGGTTATTCAGACTAGTTTTGATGTGTTTCGGCGTCGATTGTAGATTTTGGAAACTTCATAAGTTCTTAGGCTTGAATCCATGTAAAGTGGGTGATTTTTGTCTTATGTGATGTATTTTGGGGGCTCGACTAAGTTTGGATAAGGTATTAGGACGTGTTGGTAAGTTTGGTTGAGGCCCCGGGGGCCTCGGGGATGTTTCGGATGCTCAACGGGTGATTTTTGAACTTGGTGAACAGCTGAACCATTGCTGGTTCTGGTGTCTTGCACCTGCGATGGATTTCCGCAGGTGCGGACATGCTTGTGCGGAAGAGGGGCTCGCAGGTGCAGACTTTGCCAAGTCAACCAATCCACGCAGGTGCGGTTGGATCTCCGCAGGTGCGGAGCCGCAGATGCGGCCAATTGACCGCAGATTCGGCCCCAAGCCTTTTAGTTGGTTTTCGCATCTGTGATGGAATTTTCGCAGGTACGGTCCAAGGGGGCGCATGTGCGAAAATCGCTGCGCAGATATATCATATTCGAGGGCTTGAATTTCATAACTTCTAAAATCATTTGGAGCTCGAGTGTTGGCGATTTGGAGTGAGTTTTGAGGATAAGCTTCATAGGTAACAATTCCTAACCCTAATCCCTTTGTATATCATTAATCTATGGCCTTTTTCCCATGCAATTAAGGGATTTAGGTGAAAAATCATGCAAATGGGAAGAAGTTTTCTTAATTAGAAATTCCGAGAGTTTAATAGGATTTTGTCTTGGATTTTCAATGCTTCTTGTTCGTGTTTGTTTGTGAGTGAATGGGTGTTCTACATTTGTAATTCACTCGATTTCGAGACGTGGGCCCGGGGGGACTTTTTTCGGCGATTTTCCTAAATTCGCATATTATCCTCGAACTTATTAGCTATTTTGATTCCTTAAAGTGATATTTACATTATGCAATCGAATTGAATAGATTTGGGCCATTCAGAGTCGGATACTCATGGAAAGAGTGTGGTTTCGAGTTTAGTAGCACAGTCGAGGTAAGTGGCTTGCCTAACTCTGTGGTGGGGATTTCTCCTGGGCTGTCTTAAAATTGTTTATGTTGATTGGGTGCCGTGTGCGTGAGGTGACGAGTACATACACTGTCCATTGTTGCAAAAACTCCATTTTTCCTCCATGACTTAAATCATTTCACTTCTATTTCACTGGTTCCTGTGTCAACTATGTAGTTTAGATTAGGAAACAACATGCCTACCTATTTTACTTGAATTTCGGTTAGTTATTACTATATGTACCATGCTTAGGTAGTTTTATCCATATTTTGCCTGTGATTTTTCCTGAACTGTTTTAAATAAAAATTGTATCATGTATTTGTACTTCATTGCATATTTAAATTGGGACTACGGACGAAATTCTGGGAGCTTTCCCCTGCACTGCATTGCATACTTATTACTGTGATATATTTTGTGCTGAGCCGAGGGCTCCCTGTTATTAATTTGTCACGCCCCAAAACCGAGGGGCGCGACCGGCACTCAACCGAATGAACCCGATAAAGCGAACCTGATTTTCCTTTCCTATCCCATGAGTTACTCCGCGATTTCAATCTACATTATTCATGTGAAATAGAAATTTATAACTTAAACATAACTTACGACTTGAATTCATTTCTACTTTTTTTTATCATTACCATCATAGGATGCCAATTACTTACGAAATACATACAACATTTACCAACGTGGACCACGATTCAAAACCGTAGGCTTACTACCCAAAATACATGTATACATTACTCACCAGAACAACTGACAGAAGGGAGAGGAGGCACTACCGACGGTGAGCTAAATTACCTGTTGTAGAATCACCTACATTCATATAACAAAATGTAGCGCTCCCGGCAAAAGGGACGTTAGTACTGTGGAATAGTACTATTATGTATGAACAAACTTTATCCCAAGTAAAATCAAACGATACACAATTAAGAGATAGTAATAGAACCAATTAATCAATGCACTTGGAAAGAAACAACCAATATCAAACAAGTTTCACAATCTCTGCTTTTACCCTTTCAAAATCATCATATTCAAGAGCTCATAGATTTTTATTCCAGTTGTGATAATGATCATATTCCATCCTTATTACCTCGGCCACCCTTATCACCACAACCCACACCTTATTACTTCGTATTGCGGCGCGCAACCCTACCCCGCCTGAGAATTTAATCCATCCTCATCCCCACAACCCACACCTTATTACTTCGTGTTGCAGCGCGCAACCCGACCCCGCCTGACAATTTACATTCACAACAACAATCACAATCAACTTACATCACAAGAATCATCATTTCATGGAACACAAATTCATATAAACAATTTATTTATTTGGGCCCAAGGCACTATAATTCTTACCAAGTAGTGATTCATGTACACGGTGTTGCCATAATTGTTCAATTCATTTACATCATTTCACAATACTTTTTTTTTCATTTCTTTCCACACACGGCTTTTACCCATTATGTACTTTTCCACACTTGGGCACATCAACAATCTTTCATTCATTACACCTACTTTCATATCGATACCCTCTAGCATTTACGAGCTTTGCACAAAATGAAATACGCACATCAAAACGCTTTTCAGAACCTCATATAACACGGTAGCATGACAATCAAATAGGACAATCAGAGAATAGAATCTTACGTCTCAACAAATTTGAAAAATCAATTCACATATTTCCAGACAAGGTACACAAGCCGTATGCTCGGACCCAACAAGAGGATTCTACGAAGGTTAAAGTTAGCCATACGTACCTGGGGTCGAAATTCCTTTTTTTAACGTTTACTCACAGATCACCAGACCGTATTGTCAATCTAGTTCAAAATTAATCATATTCAACTCAGAATTGGAAATCATGCATGCAATTTGAACTCTTTTAAGCATTTTATTGAATGCTATGTGACCCCCCCTTAGATTTCCAACCCCTTATTTGCGCATTTTACCCCAACCCACTTCCTCTTACTAGATTATGGATATTAACGATCATGCATGCAAGGTATCAACTTATATTTCAAGAATCAATTCATGATAACCCCCATTTTTTGTAAAACCTGAAAACTAACGAAAAGGGTTGGGGATCCTTATCTGTTACAATGAAGAAGAAGATGATTACTCGAAATTTTCATGCCTGAGTGACTTTGAAAATCCAATTGATAGAGATGAAGTTTTCTCTCTAAAGAACCCTCTCTCCCCTCTCTCTAATTTTGTTAAAAAAGTGGTTAAAATGAAGCGGAGGGGTGTTTTAATGAACTGGGGTCGGGTTTTAAAAATTAGAGAAATAGGGCCCGACACAAGAATGCGGTCAGGAATGAGATCGCATTCCTGACATGCGGTCCGCAGAATCGATCGCAGAATGGCCCTCAAGATGGGCCAAAATTCAAAATACACTGCCAAGGTATGCGACCATTATGCGGTGTGCATACACGTTATGAAATCGCATAGTGTGTTGCATAACCTCCCTCCCCAAAAATCAAGCGCAACCATGCGACAGCTATGCGGTCCGTAGAACCGAAATGCGATCGCATATTGTACCGCATATTGGACCGCATAGTTGACCTCAAATGGGGCAGTGATTTGTCCGTGTATGCGATTATTATGCGGTCCGAAAACACGTTATGCCATTGCATAGTGCGTGGCATAATGCCCACTTTCTGGGAAATTTTATTCTTTAAGCCTCAGGGTACCTTTTACTCAACTTAGGTCCGTTTTAAAAATTTCCACAATAAAAACAACTCGGGGACTCATTCGGGCATTATTTTTAAACAAGAAACTTTTACGGGTCTTTGCATCCTCCCCCCCCCCCCCCNCCTCTTAAAAATCATTCATCCTCGAATGAGGGTTTTGAAATCAATTAGTTTTGAAAGCATGATATGCAACTTCCATATTTTCACTAACACCAATATTTCAGAAAAACATTTTGCCAGAGTTCCCATTTTAATTAGACCTATCTACCTGTCAGAGAGCCCCCGAAACACATTTCCAAGCACCATTACAAAGTTTTAATCACCCAATAACTCACACACAACGTTGTTACCTCAACAATTTGCAAATATTCAATCATTTTTTGTCAACTACACATAGTTCTTTCTTCTTATACCACAAATTTGCACATGATTCACATTTTTGCACATAACTTGGCCGTTTTAATGAGTTCCATACAACCCAATACCCTCAATATACTATATTCATTTCAATTAATCATTACCAACCTACACTACTATTAATCACTTACCTAACACATACATTCCACAAAACTTTTATTTACCTCAAGGTTTGCACACTACCCAAATAGAACAGCGGGTTCAGTTTTAGCACACATTGGGAAATTACAACAATAAGGCAATTAGGGGAAGATGGGGTGGTTTTGCTCAAAACCGAACATAAAATATAATTTGCTTAGAGATGACAGTTCTGACGAACACTACTAGACTTATTCAAACAGATGGGGATATTTCTCTTTCATCTCATTTTCCGTTTCCCACATGGCTTCCTCAATGTGCTGACTTCGCCACAATACTTTAACTGAAGCAATTTCTTTGTTCCTCAATCTATGGACTTGTCTATCAAGAATAGCAACTAGAACCTCTTCATACAATAATTCTTCATTATCCTCAATAGTCTCAACTGACATGATGGCTGATGGATCTCCAACCACTTTCTTCAACCATGTACACGTGGAACACCGGGTACACTAATGACAACTCAGGGGGTAATTCCAACCTATAAGCCACTTGTCCTATCCTTTGAGAAATCCGATATGGCCTGACATACCTTGGTCTCAATTTCCCTTTCTTCCCAAACCGCATCACTCCCTTCATGGGAGATACCTTCAAGAATACCCAACCATCAACTTGGAATTCCAATTCTCTTCGACGAACATCCGTATAGGATTTTTGACGGCTCTGAGCGGTTTTCATCCTCTCCTGAATGACTCTGACTTTTTCCAATGCCTGGTGCACAAGATCTGGCCCTAACAATTCTTCTTCACCAACCTCGAACCACCCAATCGGAGATCTACACCTCCTTCCATACAATGTCTCAAATAGGGCCATCGGAATACTAGCGTGAAAGCTGTTATTGTACATAAATTCGAGAAGCGGTAAATGATCATCCCAACTACCCTTGAAGTCCAACACACAAGCCCGTAACATATCTTCAAGCGTCTGAATAGTCCGCTCTGCCTGACCATCAGTTTGCGGATGGAAAGTTGTGCTGAGATTTACCTGAGTACCCAAAGCTTGCTGAAATTTCATCCAAAATTAGCTGTGAACTGGGCTCCTCGGTCTGAGATAATAGAAACTGGAGTACCATGAAGCCTAACTATTTCCTTGATATACAACTGAGCGTACTGTTCTGCAGTATCGGTGGACTTGACCGGCAAGAAGTGAGTTGATTTCGTGAGTCGATCCACTATCACCCAAATCGAGTCGGACTTGCGCTGAGTGCGAGGTAACCCTACCACTAAATCCATGTTGATCATTTGCCATTTTCACATTGGAATTTCCATAAGCTGAGTTAACCCACCAGGCCTTTGATGCTCGGCCTTCACCTGCTGATAATTCGTACATTTAGATACAAAGTCTTCCATACCTCTTTTCACACCGCTCCACCAATAAACTTCCCGGAGATCTTGATACCTTTTCGTAGAACCTGGGTGCATGAAATACTTGGAATTGTGAGCTTCCGCCATCACCCTCTCCCGAAGATTATCCGCATCAGGAACACATAGCCTTCCCTGGCACCACAAAACACCAGCATCGCTCCCGAGTAAAAATGCCGAAATCTTTTTATTCAAAACTGCCTCCTTCAACTGCGCCAATGCTGGATGAATAAACTGCTTCTCCTTGACTTCCGCTACAAGTCATGATTCTGCCCCATTATGCACCATGACTTTCCCCGCATCCGAGGTCGATAGACAGACCCCCAGACTAGCCAATTGACAAACCTCACGAGCCAACAACCTCTGATCTTCCTCCAAATGAGCCAGACTACCCATAGACTTCCGACTGAGAGCGTCGGCCACTACATTTGCTTTTCACGGATGGTACAGAATGTTCATATCATAATCCTTAAGCAATTCTAACCATCCCCGCTGCCTTAAGTTCAATTCCTTCTGCTTCAAAAAACATTGGAGACTCTTGTGGTCTGAGAACACGACCACATGGACCTCATACAAATAATGCCGTCAGATTTTTAATGATAACACAACTGCCGTGAGTTCTAAACCATGCGTCGGATAATTCTTCATGTGATTCTTGAGTTGCCTGGAAGCATAGGCTATAACCTTCCCGTGTTGCATCAACACACATCCCAAACCAACCCTTGAAGCATCACAATAAACCACAAACCCCTATGTGCCTTCTGGCAAAGTTAACACCAGTGCTGAAGTCAATCTTGATTTCAATTCCTGAAAGTTCTTCTCACAAGCGTCGGGCCATTGGAACTTAGTTGGCTTCTGCGTCAATTTAGTCAATGGGGAAGCGAGGGTAGAGAAACCCTCCACAAACCTTCGATAATACCCGGCTAGACCCAAGAAACTACGAATCTCTGTCGGGGTCGTTGGTCTAGGCCAATCCTTCACTGCTGTGATCTTTTGGGAATCAACCTTAATCTCTTCTCTGGAAACAACATGACCCAAAAATGTGACTGACTCCAGCAAAAATTCACATTTTGAAAACTTGGCATACAATTGGTGCTGATGAAGAGTCAGCAGAACTGCCCTGAGGTGATTAGCATGATCCTCCCGACTCCGTGAGTAGAAAAGGATGCCATCAATAAAATCAATCACAAAGGAGTCAAGAAACGATTTGAAAACCCGATTCATAAGATCCATGAAAGTCGCTGGAGCATTGGTCAGTCCAAAGGACATTACAAAAAGTTCAAAATGACCATAACGAGTTCTGAAGGCGGTCTTAGGAATATCCTGCTCTCTGATCTTCAACTGGTGATACCCTGACCGTAGATCAATTTTGGAGAAGAACCTTGCACCCTGCAATTGGTCAAACAAATCATCTATCCGAGGAAATGGATACTTGTTTTTGATAGTGACTTTGTTGAGCTGCCGATAATCAATACACATTCGAAGCGACCCATCATTCTTCCTGATGAAAAGGACCAGAGCGCCCCACGGCGACACACTCGGCCGAGTGAACCCCTTCTCTAATAAGTCTTTCAACTACTCCTTTAACTCCCTCAACTCTGTTGGCGCCATTCTATATGGTGAAATAGATATTGGCTGCGTATCTGGCAATACATCAATCCCGAAATCGATCTCTCTATCTGGCGGAATCCCTGGAAGCTCGTCCGGAAATACTTCAAGAAAATCATTCACGACTGTGACGGACTCAGGGGCAGACACTTCTAAAGTGGTGTCCGCAACCCGGACCAAATGATAAACACACCCCTTTTTAATCATCTTTGAGGCCTTAAGGTAGGAAATAAAACTACCCTTTGGCACCACGCCATTCCCTTTCCACTCAACAACTGCCTCATTAGGAAACTCTAGTCTCATAATTCTGGTTTGGCAGTCGAGTTTAGCAAAGCACGAGTAAAGCCAATCCATTCCCATGATAAAATCGAAATCTACCATCCCAAGTTCGATAAGATCGGTTGTGGTATCTCGACCACACACCGTGACAACACAATTCCTATAGACTCGTGCGGCTATGATTGAATCACCGGTAGGAGTCGACACAGAGAACGGTTCATGAAGTTGTTCGGGTTATATCCCAAAACTTGAAGCAATCAATGGGGTAACATATGACAAAGAGGACCCCGGATCAATAAGAGCATAAACACCAAGTGCTTGAACAGTCAGAATACCTGTAATAACATCTGGAGAAGCCTCTGCACTATGGCAACAACTCAAAGCATAGAAGCGACTGGCTCCACCTCTACCTCGTACTCCATCCCTAACTGCACCACACCCTGCTGGAGCTGGAGGACGCCCTGAAGATGCGGCGACTGAAGAACCGGACGGCTGAGCAAAACCACTACCCATGCCCTGCCTGGGTGCACAGCAATTCCGCTGAATATGACCTCTCTTCCCACACCCGAAGCATATGGGGATATCCAGGTAACAAGGCTCGGTACGGAACCTCCCGCACTTAGGGCACATAGCCCTCTTCTATTGCTGGAACCTCCCTCCTGGACGACCGGACTGATGGGGTCTCCTGCTACATGATCTTGGCCCCCAGTGACTGCTCTGCTGATAACGGGGCACTAATGGCGGTGCATTGGATGAGGATTGAGCATAAGACTGGGATGGCCCTGATGGTCCTCTCCCCTGAACTAGTCTCCCTTGTCCAACTGAACTCTCCGAGTGGCCCGCTTAATGGGCCCTGCTAATACTCTCCCTCTCTGACCTTATCTTCAATTTTCTAGCCTCTGTGGCCTGGGCGGATCCCACTATCTTAACATAATTCATGTCTGGGTGCAAGGCAGCTATAGCATCTTCATTCACAACAGAGGGACTGAGGCCCTGAACATACCGTCGAACTCTACCATCCATAGACGATACCAACTGAGGAGCTGATCACGCTCAACTATGTCTTGTAGAAGACTAAACGGGCGTTGCAAATATAATCTTGGGGTATTATGCCCAGAGTCGATCCCACAGGGAATTGACGTATCAAGCAAGCTGTTAAAATACTACTCAACTGTCACCTGATGTTATTTAAATTACTAATACTAAAGATTAAAACTAAAGAT
>MDKI01109538.1:0-35644 GCA_005239505.1 Nicotiana paniculata
CATAGAACCCATAACGAACATAAAACAATTAAGACATGAATCAATTAAATTGGATACGGGGAAAGGAACATGTTTAACAGACCATTTGGTGGTGCATAGATACTCGTCACCTCACCTATACACACCACACATGCAACTTCACATAGCAAATTGATCACGCCCAACTATGACTTATAAAAAGGACTAAGCGATCGTTGCAGATATAATCCGGTTTACAAGTCCGGAGTCGAATCCCACAGAGAACTAAGGCTTAGCTATAGCTGTTCAATATTGCTAAGAAGACAAGTTCGCACAATTACTATGTTATAAATATTAAGATTTTTATATCTAATTAACTAACAAATTAAAATAGTAAATTAACACTAAAGATACTACTGGTTGGAGAAAAGATTAAGGAGGTCTAGAGTTATGATTTCCCCAATTGTCGGAATCCTTCCCGCTATGTCTTCTATAATTTCGCCTAAGTATTCTCTATCAATCATGAACACTCATGCTACTGTAAATGTCATGACCCCAAATCTTAACATGTCGTGATGGCACCTATCGTGGAACTAGGCTAGCCAACCATCACATAACTACACATTTTGTTTCAATATAATTACTCAAACCAATAAATACCAGCAATTAAAATTTTTCTCTAATTCTTTAAGAAAATATAATATAATCTACTGTCTAAACAAATTCCCCAAGGCTGGAGTCAACCGATCACGAGCATCTAAGAATAAAAATAACTCTGCTAATGTCATAACCAATGTGTAGGAGTGAAATACTAAGACTAGTAAAGGAAGGGAAATAGAGGAGCTACGGACGCTGGACAACTACCTCGAAATCCCAAAGCTGATGACAACGAACTCGGACGGCTACTGCTCCGAACCAGTAACTGGATCTGCACATATAGGTGCAGGGAGTAATGATGAGTACGCCAACTCAGTAGTAATGAAAATAAATCACAGTCTGAGAATAAAAACACACATCACAGATACACCAATTTACAAAATAGTAAAACATCAAGTCTCAGTACAATATACATAAGTTCGAAAACCAGTTTCCGTAAAATCCTTTGAAACAAGTTTATTTTCCAATATTTCTCAGTAAAACTCTCAGTAGTATCAGTTTGAAAAATAAAGTGAATCATAGTCAAAACTCAGTAAAATATCATCATAAAACTGCCCCTCGGGCCATAATCATCACTCATAACAATTTCCCTCAGCATCTCACCATCACTCAGTATCAGCCCCGCGGGCAACCTCACTGTCACTCATGCCTCCCAATCACTCATCACTCAGTACTCGCACTCAGTAGGTACCTGCACTCACTAGGGGTGTGTACAAACTCCGGAGAGGCTCCTACAACCCAAGCGCTATAAACAAGCCACATCATGGCATAAATCACTCTCAAGCCCTCAGCATCTCTCATATCATAACATCCTCACAACATTGGCTCTCAGTCTCACTCAGTCAGACACTCTCAGCATGCCACTCGGGCCATGAATAAAACGGGGTTATCAACCCAACATAGTAGAAATAGTAATATCATCAAATAGGAGTGTCAACAATTTCACAAGAAAGACTGAGTGTAAAATCATAATATAATAAGTGAGGAACATCAGTAAAAATAGCCCCCAAGGGGTTAAAACAGATCGGCACTAGCCCCAAATATGGCTTACAGCCCAAGTATAACAAAACATAGTAATACTCATAACCATATGCTTTAAAAGCGGTTTCGCAACTCAATAGTTGCCTAAAAAGGTACATTTTTCCAATTTTCCAATTCGTGGACGCCCCACACTCGTCATCCAGTGTGTGCGTCACTCCAAATCCATGAAAGGATGTAAAGTCCGGAGTTTCATACCTTCAGGACAAGATTTAAAGACATTACTTACCTCAAACTAGCCCGAAAAGCTATTCCGCAACACACTTGCCTATCGAATCAACTTCCGAGTGCTCCAAATCTATCAAGTTAAGATTTTTCACATCAAATTATGCTAAGGGAATGAATTTCAATTGAAAAATATCAACTTTATACACAAAATCCGAAATTAGCCAAAACCCGACCCCCGGGCCCGCGTATCGGAACTCGAAAATTTTTATACCAAAACGATGCTCATCATCTCACGAGTCCGTATATATAAAGAACTCTGAAATCGGAGTCCGTTTGACTCCTCAAATCATCCCTAAAAGGCCTCATAATCTCAAGCCCTAACTTCATCTTTCTCTACTGATTTTCTCCAATTAAACACTGTTAATTTAGTCCTTAATCACATATAATCAAGTTATGGGGTCCAAAATCCTTACCTCAATGAAGAACAATCGTTTTCCCTCTTCTTAATAGCTCCAAAAGCTCTATTCCCGATAAAAAATGGTGGAAAAGTGGGCAAAGGTCGCGAATGGGGCTTTTTAAATACACTGCCCAGATTACTCTATGAGAACGCGACCTATTCCTTGCATTCATGATGACAAAATTTACCAGCCCTTATTTAACCCTATGTGATCGCGGCCTTTTCTACGCGATCGCATAGAACAAATTTTCCAACAGCCTTCTCCAACTCTTTTGGATGCCTCTAGTATAATGGTCATAACTTTTTGTAAAAAACTCCAAATTGCAATTGGCTTAACTTTATGAAAACTAGACATCAATAGCTACAACTTTCTATCATCTTCAAATTCTTTATAGATTGTGAGTTATAAGCTTCCAAAATCGGGACAATGCAGCAGAAATTTTACTCTATGCGATCGCGGGAAGCCTTATGCGATCACATAGCACAACTAGATTTTTCCAAATTTTCTCTATGCTAACGCATCCAGATCAATGCTATCGCACTGTACACCCCTGAAGCCAAAAATCAACAACTAGAAATGGCCTAGAAATGGTCTGAAACTCACCCGAGACCCTCGGGATCTCAACCAAAACATACCAACACATCCTATAACATCACACAAACTTAGTCGAGCCTTCGAATCACCAAAAACAATGCAAAAACACTAAATTCACCTCGGATTCAAGCCTATGAACTTTGAAATTTCTAAATTCCACCAACGATGCCGAAACTATCCAAAACACCTCTGATTGACCTGAAATTTTGCAGACATATCCAAAATGACATTACGAACCTGTTCCAACTTCCAAAATTCCATTCTGACCCCGATAGCCTATTTTTCACTGCCGACCGAAAATCGCCAAAAACTAACTTTTGGCAATTCAAGCCTAATTCTACACCGGACATCATAAAAATATTCCGAATACACTCCTAAGTACCAAATCACCTAATGAAGCTATCCGAACCATAAATCCGTATTCCGAGGTCGTTTACCAATAAGTCAACCCTCAGTTGACTTTTCTAACTATAAGGCTATTTTTAAAGACTAAATGACTCAATTCTCACTACCACCATTCCGAACCCGAGCCATCGACTCTAACACATCATAAACAGTAATACCAATCTATGACAAGGCAAAAACATCAATAATAATGCAAATTCTACGGAACGACCGACCGAGTCGTTACAGTAATCTCTCTCGAGTAATTACAATAATCTACTAGACGCACTCTCTTGAGCTACGCTAGCTAACTTGTATTAAAGTTCACTTTAGATTGCACCCAAGATATAGTTATCTCTAATCCAACCTTTAAACCCTCGGTTATGGATCTCTCCTATACTTTGGGAGTGATGTTATTCAACAATTACCTAAATATGCACTTTTTCTCGAGTAGATACACACTAAATAGGCACAACTAATTGAGGATCCTTTCAATTAACTACAACAAGAACGTAGTTGAACAAATAGAGATTAAACTTTTGCAAAATTATATAAATACATAACAAGAATTTATCCTACAAAAGGTTCAATCAAAACCCTAGATAACAACTTAGCTATTCATAATAGTATGTAAAAATACAATACAAAAAGGCATAACCAACAATGAAAAATAAGAAGACGAAGGAAAAACTTGTAGAAGAATTCTCCGCCTTGCTCCTATTGTGTCTCTACCTCCTTAGGTCGAATTTGTGTCCAAAATATGTCTAATCCTCCAAAAATAATGTCTCCCATGTATATATACCAAGTAGGGTCAATCCCAAACAATTATACATTCTCCTACGCGAAAAAGGACAAGTTTCCAGGCCTGGAGTAGCGCGGACGCGCTAGTGCTCGCGCTAGTAGACTTTTATTCTGCCCCAGTCCGCATCAGGTCCGCATTCGAAGTTTCGATCGAGTTTTTGACCCTGTTAAGTTTGTAATTAGGAAAAAATTAAACCATAAAAGTTGTATCACCTTGAGTTATCTTTCCAACCATATATTATATAGCCCAAATGGAGTTTGGAGTAAAAAGTTATGTTCATTTTACTAGACAGTGCGCAATATACCTCCTCGAGTCTTCGTTTGTTCTTAACTATCAAATTTGACCCCGAAGCCGATCCCAACTTAATTCCTTGAGATTTTAATCAAACTTCAAAGCTCCAAATTACTTAAATTCATTCCATAGAATCTATATAGCTCGGAATCATTCCTACAAGGCATAAAACACACAGTTAGTGCAAAACACTAGCGATTAAAGCTCAAACTGAATTAAAGTGCAGTAAATTAGAGTGTAATAAGCGACTAGAATACGTAATTATAGCCTACCATCAACACCCCACACTTAAACCATTGATCATCCTCGAGCAATCAAACTACACTTTATATAGACACGACCTTTTTAAGCAATTCCCCTAACTCATCATACCAAGAATATTTAAAATAGACTAAGCACAAAAGCGTAACATCTTCACCTCAAGATTTGACTCACAAGTATCATGCATTATTCACAGCTCACCCACTTACTCTAACATAGAGGTCACTGACATTACCTTTTTCTTCATGAATCAAGTGTCCTCACACAACAAAAGGGAGTAGTTCCACACAATAAAATTTAAGAACATATATGAACTTAAGATAGAAAGAATTCACTCACTCTCAGAAATACCATTCATGTGCCACAAAAGATGCACCATAGGCTTGCCCGTAGTGTACTACTCTACTAATTGAGCTCATTCAGTCTAGGATCAAGTAGGACTTTATTTGGTTGTAATGTAGGCTGCGGGACGGATAGATTACACCTCCCTAAGCACTTTAATACATATACTTTAACATTCAAACCCCATACTTATGTCAAACCAAACTCCGCCTTCACATCAATGTATTTTACCCATACTTCTTTAAGCACAATTACATCAAGAGTCACCACTTGTCAAGGAATATTTTTTTTCACAACAATACAACTATTTTTTCCTTTTTTTTTCCAAGTGACTCTTACTTTTTCAAAACAATGTACTTTTCTCCTTATTTCATTAGTTCCACTCAAAAGCCAAACCAACCACCCACACTTTAACTTTTACATAGTTCATAAGAATTCATGTGCTTATGAGAGGTTAAGAGGTTCAAATAGATAGTTAATTCAAACAAATGGGTAAGGCTTGTAATTGGTTGCCAAAGAAACAAGATTACATGCTCAAAAGGGTTAACTACGATACATAACAATTAGGTGGGTAAAATATACATAGCTGGCTCAACAAAGAAACGCCTATATCACTTCCAAGACTGAACAAAACTACTATTTTGTTTTGCAAACACACATGGCAAGTTCTAGACATCAAATGTAATGCACATAATAGCACACAAGCCTCAAACACACATGACACTTAACTTACTCAGGATTGGATTCATCAAGACAGTCTAGTCAAAGCAGTTAAGTAAATTTAAAATCATACAATATAAGGTACTTATACAAGAGTCAGAAACTGAGCTTAAGTGTCACAGCCAAAGTACTCACTATTCTCAAGGCATAACAAAGTCAAGAGATATTGCTTCAATTCAAAACACAACACAATGGCTCATCTTCCTCAAAAAATAAATAAAACTAACTACACCCGGTTCAAACAAAACCCTTGAAAAAGAACCGCGGCACAAAGAAAAACCAAGGGGGAATTGCTACACTACCTAACAAAAGAAAATCTTTTTTTTTTGTTTTTTATTTTAGACTTAATTCCCTCAAGAAAATTGTCTAATAGATCCATCGTCGGGAAAAGTCAAATCTTTTCTATTTTTTTTTTTAAAAATAACTTATTTAAACTAACACAACTAAAATAGCATAGAAAGTCACCCAAACAATCTCCTCACCGCACACTTAAAATTGTGCATTGTCCCCAATGCACATCATAACTATAAGAGGGTAAAAGAAACTCCCTGGTAGGCCAAAGGCCGAAACACTAGCATCTCATGGGGTACTCAGACTTCTCCCAGGCCTGGTCCTCCATGCGGGTACCTCACACTTAGTTCCAACCAATGGTTTGTTGTTGCATCCTTCCAATGGCTTCGCGTTCCATGATCCTAAAAATTAAAAATCGACACTACAAGAAAAATACAATAATAAATAAATAAATAAATAAAATAAACTATATTAAAAATAAAAAAATAAAGCTGGATTGCCTCCCAACAAGCGCTTGATTTAACGTTGCGGCACTACATGAATCACTTTTTGCCTCCACATTGAACTTATGAATTGAGCCCCCAATTTGGCTTCAAGTTTTCGGTAATGCTCCATGAGTGGTGGAACAAATCTTATTGGCCTAAGCAACCATTGTATTATTTACACTTCTTGGATTTTAGATGAGGTATGTAGTCCTGTCTTTCTGGCAAGAAAAATTCCAGGATGTAGGCACCTTGTTCTTCATTCCTTGGTTCCTCAATCGGCTCGGATGACTCTATTTCCATATCATCATCCAAGCTCAATGTGGAAAAATGTTTGGAGTGATGACCAATACTCTCAAACACATGAACTTCAGGACTTTCAACATCCTCAACATCAATGATACTAGAGTCAACAAAATTTATATCCTCAAAGTCCTTGGCTGACTATAGTCTCACTTCTTCAACATCGACATCCTCAAATTGTAGTTGGCTAGGTTGTTGATGTTCTATTCTGACCTTCTCAATTAACACCTCAAACTCACGCTCTTTTTGGATACTATCCCCGATATTGGCTTGTAGAGCATTAACAACTCCAACCACTTGACTCAATTGAGCCTCCAACTTGTGAATAGTTGCCTCTTGCCTTTCTATCTGCAATTGTTTCTCATTATTTTGTTCCAGAAGGCATTTTAACATATTCTCGATCTTTTTCAGGCCATCATCCCTGGGTTCTTTGTTCCTATTAACTTCACAAGAAAAAGAATAACCATCAATGTAAGGGGTTGGGGGAAGATAAGGAATATAAGCACAACCATGAAAGTAACCATCTTGACCACCACACATATCACACACATTCACACATAAGATTGAGGTGGTGCACATAACTCGCTCACGAAAATATTTTGCCCTGGGTGGTTTCCTCCACAATATGCATAACGAGGATCAAAAGTAGAATTACCAACATCCAAACTATCATAATTCCATGATGCCATGTTTTTTTCTTTTTCAAATTAACAAATACAACTAAAATTAAGAAAATAAACAATCAAATACTGGAAAAAAAAATTCAAACTTGAAACTTGAAACTTAGCAATATGTACACCTATAGTTACACTGTTAGTTCCTCGACAACGGCGCCAAAATTTGATCATGCCCAACTATGCTTTATAAAAAGGACTAAACGGTCGTTGCAAATATAATCCAGTTTACAAGTCTGGAATCGAATCCTACAAAGAACTAAGGCTTCGCTACAGCTGTTCAATATTGCTAAGAAGACAAGTTCGAACAATTCCTTTGTTATAAATATTAAGATTCTTATAACTAATTAACTAATAAATTAAAATAGTAAATTAACACTAAAGATACTACAAGTTGGAGAAAAGATTAAGGAGGTCTAGAGTTATGATTTCCCCAATTGTCGGAATCCTTCCCGCTATGTCTTCTATAATTTTGCCTAAGTATTCTCTATCAATCATGAACACTCATGCTACTGTAAATCTCTCTCGAGTAATTACAATAATCTACTAGACGCACTCTCTCGAGCTACGCTAGCTAACTTGTATTACAGTTCACTTTAGATTGCACCCAAGGTATCGTTATCTCTAATCCAACCTTTAAACCCTCAGTTATGGATCTCTCATATACTTTGGGAGTGATGTTTTTCAACAATTACCTGCACTCTCTCTCTCTCTCGAGTAGATACACACTAAATAGGCATAGCTAATTGAGGATCCTTTCAATTAACTACAACAAGAACGTAGTTGAACAAATAAAGATTAAACTTTGGCAAAATTATATAAAAACATAACAAGAATTTATCCTACAAAAGGTTCAATCAAAACCCTAGATAACAACCTAGCTATTCATAATAGTATGTAAAAATAAAATACTAAAAGTCATAACCAACAATGAAAAATAGGAAGACGAAGGAAAAACTTGTAGAAGAATTCTCCGCCTTGCTTCTATTGTGTCTTTGCCGCCTTAGGTCGAATTTGTGTCCAAAATATGTCCAATCCCCCAAAAATAACGTTCTCCCACGTATATATACCAAGTAGGGTCGGGCCCAAATAATTATACCTTCTCCTACGCGTAAAAGGACAAGTTTCTAGGTCTGGAGTAGCGCGGGCGCGCTAGTCGCGCTAGTAGACTTTTATTCTGCCCCAATCCGTGTCAGGTCCGCATTTGCAGTTTCGATCGCGTTTTTGGCCCTCTTCCATTTAGAATTTGGAAAAACGTAAACCATGAAAGTTGTATCCCTTTGAGTTATCGTTCCAACCATATATTATATTGTCCAAATGGAGTTCGGAGCAAAAGTTATGTCCATTTTACTAGACAGTGCGCAATATACCTCCTCGAGTCTTCGTTTGTTCTTAACTATCAAATTTGACCCCCAAACCCGATACCGGCTTAATTCCTTGAGATTTTACTCATACTTCAAAACTCCAAATCACTTAAATTCATTCCATAACATCTATATAGCTCGGAATCACTCCTACAAGGCATAAAACACACAGTTAGTGCAAAACACTAGCGATTAAAGCTCAAACTCAATTAAAGTGCAGTAAATTAGAGTGTAATAAGCGACTAAAATACGTAATTATAGCCTATCATCACAAATACGTGGGTATTCCTATTCCCTCAAGTCAAGGTTAAACCAAGTACTTACCTCAATTTCGTAGGCCACTCACTGCTCAATTATAACTTTTCCTTTTGAATTCACCTCCGATACACCCGAATCTATTCATAATTAACTTAATATCATTAATAAAGGAACTAACTTTATTGAAAATTACAATTTTTCCTAAGTTTTCTCAAAAAAGTGAAAATCCGACCCCGGGCCCGCTTGGTCTAAACTCGGGGTTCGGACCAAATTACGTTTATCCATTCACCGACGAATCCAAATATACAATTAGTTTCGAAATCCGACCTCTCGACTTAAAAAATTAATTTTTACAAAAGTTCCTAATTCTACCCAAACCCTCAATTTTTACCATGAAAATTCTTAATTTTTGATTTAAAAGTGATGAAAAACAATAAGGAATTGAAAGAGTAAAGTTTAGAATTGAGTACCTATGACTTGGGAATGATATTTGGTGAAGAAATTCGCTCCTAAGGCTGTAAGGTTCGAAAATATGGAGAAGAAAGGTTCTGCCCATTTTTAAAACTGGTATTTATATTGCTGGGCAGGCTTTCTATGCGTTTGCATAGGGCTTGCCGCGTTCGCAAAGGGTAATGGGCAGTGGCCAATGCGTTCGCATAGTGATTTTAGGCTCCCCCTCCCCCAGGCCCATTTTACACTGTGCGTTCGCATGGGGGAGCTATGCGTTCGCATAGCACAGATGGTGGCCCCCCCGAAGTTTACTCTATGCGTTCGCATCTGGGGGTGGGAGGGGGAGGGGTGCGTTCGCATAGAACGAAATGACCCCCACCTACTTTACTCTGTGTGTTTGTATTCATAGGGGTGCGAACGCAATACATTAAATAGCTGTGCACCAGCAACAACAAAGACAAAAGAAGCTAAAGTGTAAAAATATCCCGTGGCTTATCTGAAACTCACTCGAGTCCTCGGGGCTCTAAACAAAACATGCACGCAAGTCTAAAAATATCATACAGACTTGCTCGTGCGACCAAATCATGAAAATAACATGTAAAACCATGAATTAAACCTCAAAACTCATCATTTTCATTATTTCTCAACCGGATGTTCGAATCACATCAAATAAACTCCATTTTCACCAAATTTCACAGATAACCTTTAAATACTATAAAAAATCTGTATCGGGCTCCGAAACCAAAATACGGGCCCGATACCAACGGTTTCAAACATTAATTCTTTTCTTTATTTCATAAATATTTCAACAAAATAATTTCTTTCAAAAATTGATTTCTAAGGCTTGGGATCTCGGAATTCATTTCCGGGCATACATCCGAGTCCTATATTTTACTGCGAACCTCCCGGGATCGTCGGAATAGGGGTCCGGGTCCGTTTACTCAAAATATTGACCCAAGTCAACTAACATTAAATTTTAACTCTAGATTTCACTATTTCTCATATTTTCACATAGAAGCTTTTCGGTTTCATGCCCCGAATGTGCACGCAAATCGAGATATTTAAAATTAGTTTTTTTATGTCTATTAAGCATAAAACGGAGTCTAAATTCATAAAATGACCCCTTGAATCATCACATTGCCCTCCCAGATCCACTAGTGGGACTTTATTGGGTCGTCGTTGTTGTTGAGTGAACAGAGACGTTGTGAATTTGTACATCCATCATTTTATAATTTATATAGGAATGAAAGTTGAACTTGGCTCAACATTATTGATTCTATTTCTTTGCTCTTTGAACATAAAGTAAAACCATCCTTTTCTACTTTCTTTTAGCACAAATTTGGGAAAAGTACAATTAATTAAACTTTGCAAGTTGTATGCAATCATTAAAATGCGTAAAATGTTAGTTGTTAGCCATGGACAATCATCACGTTTTTGTACCAATTGCTTTTCAAAGAGTCTTTTAACCTAAAGTTCTCATACTTTTTTTTATTTATCCATATGGTATTCGGAAGCGGTTGATCTGATTTATCTAAATTCACGTCTTGCAATGTATATTTAAGAGAAAAAATATATATTCATTAATAAATTTTTTATTTGCAAGGCTCGAATCCCAGACTTTCGATCAAGCCACTAATTACTATTAATCTTTCTACATCTCTTGATGATAAAGTTTTCACACTGTTGGTCACGCACACGCAAGTATACGTGGTCGTACAAGTAATATAATGATAAATCGAGTGTCGAACCCACAGAGGCTTGTGTAAAGTACTTACTAAATCACTATAATTGTTATTTAATCAAGCCAAAATAAAAATCAGGAATGTAACTATATTATACTACGATTCTAAGAAATAACTAATTATCAAGTAACGAGTTGATTGTTGTGTATTCAGTAGAGACAAATATTTCAGGGTTGTGATCGATTCACCACTCGTATTGCATTCTAATTAACTCTCCCTTTCATATAATTCACTCATGGTTGCTAATTAATCGATAAATGCTCTCATAGCCTTCTCCCGAAGCACTACTCGCCTATTCTCAATAGATTAACGCCTATATTCCTATGAAATTAATCTATTAGAACGCACTAAGATTACGATATTTAATTAAGCACGGTGACTAGGTATATTCCTATCCTAACCACAAATCCGCTCCCCTGAAGGGTTAAGATCGCGCTCTCTTCAATTCTTCTCTAATCTATACACGGCTCTCCCAAGCATAACATAGATAGTATATAGAACCTAACTACTGGCCAGACAATTAAGCAATTAAACACAAAATTAAAGAAACAACCGTATATTGAGTGAACTATAATCAAGTTTAATTTAATGTCGAATAACAATATTCATGGCTAAATCGCAACCCCAAAACAATGGGTGTTTAGCCACTCATGCTAAAATCAAACAATTGCATAAGTGTTGTATAAATTGTAAATACTAGAAAAAGATGAAGAAAATTGAGAATCTTTCACTTCCTAGCAATTACGTGTGTATATCTGCTCCAAAGTGGCATGAATACCTAAAAAATAAGCTTAGACTTGCTTTTATACGTGTTGGGTAGGGTTAGAGCCGAAATAATCGTGTCCTGGGCAAAATAGGAAAAACTCACGTCACCGGCGCCCTGGCTAGCGCTGGGCACCCACCAGGGCGTTGTCCCTCATAAACTTTCTGCATCCAGTGCCACAAGTGGCGCCCAGCCCTGCCTGTGGCGCCCAAAATCGCAAAATCCCGGTTTCGTCCGTTTTGGCTCTAATTTCGCGCGTTTCGCCCCCAATTGATCCCGAATCATTCCTAAACATAAAAACACTTCAAATTAATATAAATCATCACATTTAACATCTAAAACTCATGAAACAAAAGTAAAAT
The DNA here is from genome assembly GCA_005239505.1 of Nicotiana paniculata. Taxonomy (NCBI): domain Eukaryota; kingdom Viridiplantae; phylum Streptophyta; class Magnoliopsida; order Solanales; family Solanaceae; genus Nicotiana; species Nicotiana paniculata. The sequence continues at coordinate 12,363 of MDKI01109538.1, forward strand.
ATGAGGCGATATACATAGAAATATATACACTTTAAGCTAAACATCAACACCCCACACTTAGACTCTTGCTCGTCCTCGAGTAATGGGACAATCTACTACCCTTCAACACGTACAAAGTTCATTATCAAGGAGTATTTTACCTTAAGTCACACACATTACCCCTTGACTATGATCAATACCGTCAATCAAGTATGAACATACAAAATTTCACATTCTTCCCCTTCTTTAAACACGCCCAAGTATAACAATTTAACCAATCATGCCAACAACCTATTTGAAACCACCCATCCTCAAGAGTCAACTTGCAACCACTAATCCCTCTCAATTCACGCACCTATCCAACAAGAAAGTTTACAATATTACCAATCGTTCATGAGATCATGTGCCCTCACCAACTACAAAAGAGTGAATATAACTAGTCCACACATCCAAATATGCTTTTGAACATAATTTAAGGACATCAAACAATTGAAAAAATTCACTCACTCTCACAAAGAATTCATATGCATCTCGTGGTCGTACCATAAGCTTGCCCTTAGTGTAGATCTCTACTAATTTAAGTTAGCCAAGTCTAGGATCAATTATGACTTTTAAGGTTGTAATGTAGGCTAAGGGACGTGTAGGATATATTTAGGAATAATGGCTCACCCTCCTAATCACTTTAATACACTACCTTCACAAATCAACACACATTATTCTCAATCAATTCCCTTGCCACAACTCATATTCAACATAACCCTTTTTTCAATTAAGCACTTCTATATTTTCACTAGCACAAATTAATAGAAATTTGGAGGTGTGTATCTTTTTCTACATACTTCTTCTATCATTTTTTTCTTCTTTCTTTTACAACAATAATTTTATCTTTCTCCACACACTCCATACATGAAAGTTCATTGTCTAGTACTTTTGATTTCAATTTTAGTGCACCAAAGGGCCCTTCTATGGCTCCACTCAAAATTAATCCCCAAGATCTCACCTTACTTCTTTTAGCGACTAAGTGCCTTAGGAGGAAAATGTGCAAAAATCTCAATTTAAGAACAAAATAGGGGTATAACTTGTAATGTGGGTACCAAAGAAAAGGTCAACATGCTCAAAGGGGATAGCAATGCAAATTTTTAATTTTCATGTGACAAGCACATCCATGATCAAACAAGAAAATGCCTACGTCATCTCCTAGACTAGCATAATCTATAATTTTTCTTCGATTAACACACTGGGCAAGTTCTAGACTACACAGAATAGCATAGAAAATCATTAAACCTCACTCACACATTGCACATGACTCAATCACAACGGTTTTATTCAACTCTCAAGTCAAGCAAGCACACAAAATTGAGAGAATTAAGCAATATCACACTATGTAGCATACAAGTCAAGCAACTGAGCTAAGGCGTCACACAATAGGCTATTCATTTTCTTAGGCATCACAAGTCAAACCAAATACAAGGAAAAATAGAATGTACGTCATAACCTAATATGCCAGCACCAAACATGTCAATGGGTATTTCTAAGTTACTAAGTTTCTTCCTAACTACTCTAAAAAAATAATTTAAGTTCCCGGTTCAAGTTACACCCTTGGAAAAGAACCGGTGCCCAAAGAAAAACCAAGGGATACTACCTAACTATCCTAAAAAAAATAAAAAAATATTTTTGGTGTTTTGTTTTTTAATCGGACTTTTTCCCTCAAGAAAATTGTCCAACAGATCCATCGTTGGGAAAAGTCCGAGATTTTTTCTAAAAAACAATAATTTTATACAAATACACCTCAGAAAGTAGTTTCCCCACCCCACACTTATGTTATGCATAGTCCTCGATGCATGATCACAAAGAAAAACATTAAAACAAGGGTGAGAAATACTCCCCGAGACCCTCTCGGGCCTAGCTCGGACATGATTCTCAATCTTTAGAGTTGGGATGACCCTACACTTAAGCTCAAACATGCCCCTCAGCCTCAATTTTGGATACTCAGACTTCCCCTACTCTGCAAAATAAAAACAACACAAAACTCGACACTAAAAAAAAAATTAAAAACATAATAGATATACATGATGGGTTTCCTCCCAACAAGCGCCTTATTTATAGTCGTGGCACGACTCTGATACTCTGCTCAGGCTGGGCGCTTTCTCTTCTTCTTTCTCCCATGAAGCCTAGCCTTTTTGCACGCTCTTAACGAGTCTTCTTTTTCATCTCTGACTATTTTCTCAATTATCTTTACACGCTCAGCTTGCAATATCACCTCCTATGGATCACTGCCATTCACATAAGGACTCTGCTCTATCCCCTTCACGTCGACCGCAGTAATCATGCACAAGTCCTTATAATGCTTTGGGAGTTTAAGTGCCTTGTACACATTAAAAGTGACCTCCTCATCGTCAACTCTCATTTTTAACTTCCCTGCCCTCACATCACTAATTGCTCCACCAGTAGCTAAGAATGGTCGCCCTAAAATAATGGGCACTTCCTCATCTACCTCGTAATCAAGCACAATAAAATCAGCGGGAAGAATAAACTTTCCCACTCGAACTAACACATCCTCAATAATTCCTTCCGGCATAACTAACGACCTATCTGTTAACTATAAAGTGATTATAGTAGGTCTAAGAACCCCCAATCCGAGTTTCTTGAACAAAGAAGAGGGCATCAAATTTATACTATCCCCTAAATCACACAGGGCTCTACCAACTTCTTGTTTTCCAAGAGACAAAGGAATTGTGAAACTCCCAGGATCCTTCAACTTAGGAGGAAGTTTACTCTGAACCCTGGCACTGCACTCTTCAGTAAGTGCAACTGTTTCGAACTCTACACGTCTTCGTTTATTTGCCATAATTTCTCTGAGATACCTTGCATATTTAGGCACTTATTGCAAAATTTCCACCAAAGGAAAATTCACACTCACTTGGCTCAACATATCTAGGAATCTCTTGTACTTAGCATCATCTTTTTGCTTCTGCAGTCTTTGTGGAAATGGAGGTGGTAGCCTTGTTTTAATTACTGGCTCGGGTCCTTTACTATCTTTCTCATTCCCATCAACTGGCTTGGGAACTAATTCTCCTTCAGGATGAGCTGTATTCTTCTTTGTTTTTGGAGCTTCTTCTAGTATTCTTCCATTTCTAAAGGTAATTTCATTGACTTGAGCCTTAGGATTAGGCTCAGTATCACTAGGAAGAGCTCCTACTAGTTTGATATTTTGGGAACAGGCAAGTTTCCCCAATTGACGTTCCAAGTTTCTCATTGCTGCTGCTTGGTCCTGATGACCAGCCATTATTTTCTGATTGAAAGAAAGTTGGTCGTTCATCATTCTCTTCATAATCTCCTCAAGGCTAGCTGATTGTTCAGCCTGAGGTGGTTTGTACTGCTGTTGAGGTGCTTGAGGTCTGTAATGATTCTGAGTGCCTTGATTTCCACCCCAAGAGAAATTTAGGTGGTTCCCCTAGTTGGGATTATAAGTGTCCCCATACTGATTTGTTTGTCCTCGATTTACATTACTCACAAAATATACAGACTCTGGATTTGCTGGGCATAGATTGCTCATGTGACCCTCTCCACAGACTTCACAAAATACCTGAATCTCTTGCACTGGCTGCACTGGTTGGGCATGTTGCAGTGGTTGAGACTTTTTCTTCTTAATGATCAGGGTCATCTGATTGACTTGGTTAGTCAATGTAGAGATCTAAGCTGACAATGCTGAGACAACATCTAGTTCAAGAACTCCTGGTGACTTTTGAACCACATTTCTTCCCATCTCACCTTGCCAGTCTGGGTTGCTTTTGGAGAATTTATTCAATAATGCAAATATTTCATCATAATTCTTCTCCAATACCTGAACTCCAGCTGCTGCATCTACCACAATTTTTGTTTGGGGATGGGTCCCCTCAATGATAGTATGAACTAACACTTCGTTTGTCTGATTGTGATGAGGACAGTCTCTAAGTAGCCCCTTGAACCTTTCCCATGCTGAATATAAAGATTCGCCTGCTTTCTGTTTAAAAGGAGACTATCTCACTTCTGATCTTTGCAGTCTTGCCTGAAGGGAAGAACCTTGCCAGAAATTTTCTCGCCAAAACGCTCCATGTTGTAATGGAATTAGCTGGTTCTGCCTTTAGCCATCACTTTGCTTCTCCCAACATAGAGAATGGGAAAAGCGTGAGCCTAACATAATCTGGAGTGACCCCGTTAGTGATATAAGTATCACTAATCTCCAAGAAGTTCAGAATGTGCTGCTGTGGATCCTCGTGTGGGAGACCCATAAACTGCCCGTTGGCATGAAGTAGCTGTATCATGCTCTGTTTCAGCTCAAAGTGCCCAGTGATTCTGGGCTTCACGATGCTGGAGGTAACATTAGCAATACTGGGCATTGCTACCTCCTGAACGGCCATGTGTTGGTCCTCTGCCATGTTCACAGGAATTTGAATGAGGTCCTGAATATTGTCTTTATCTCTTGCTTCCCTCAACCTCCTGTGAAATGTTCTCTCAGGTTCGGGGTCAAAGCCGTCAAGTCTGTCCTGGCTTCTGACCCTACGCATTCAATCAAAGTTCCTAAGAGTAGAGTAACAATCAAGTAACGTTAGACTGGACAAAATAAACAATTAAAGCAAAAACTAGAAAGTAGTCTATATTCAAGTCCCCGACAACGGCGCTAAAAACTTGTTGGTCCCAAACGCACACGCAAGTATACGTGGTCGTACAAGTAATACAACGATAAATCGAGTGTCGAACCCACAGAGACTTGTGTAAACTGCTTACTAAATCACTATAATTGTTATTTAATCAAGCCAAAATAAAAATCCAGGAATGTAACTATATTATACTATGATTCTAAGAAATAACTAATTATCAAGTAACGAGTTGATTGTTGTGTATTCAATAGAGACAAATATTCCAGGGTTGTGATCGATTCACTACTCGTATTGAATTCTAATTAACTCTCCCTTTCGTATAATTCACTCATGGTTGTTAATTAATCGATAAACGCTCTCATAGACTTCTCCCAAAGCACTACTCGCCTATTCTCAATAGATTAACGCCTATATTCTTATTAAATTAATCTATCAGAACACACTAAGATTACGATATTTAATTAAGCACGGTGACTAGGTATATTCCTATCCTAACCACAAATCCGCTCCCCTGAAGGGTTAAGATCGCGCTCTCTTCAATTCTTTTATAATCTATACACGGCTCTCCCAAGCATAGCATAGATAGTATATAGAACCTAATTGTTGGCCAGACAATTAAGCAATTAAACACAGAATTGAAGAAACAACCATATATTGAGTGAACTATAATCAAGGTTAAGTTAATGTCGAAACAACATTCATGGCTAAATCACAACCCCAGAACAATGGGTGTTTAGCCACTCATGCTAAAATCAAACAGTTGCATAAATGTTGCATAACTTGTAAATACTAGAAAAAGATGAAGAAAACTGAGAATCGTTCGCTCCCTAGGAATTCCGTGTGTATATCTGCTCCAAAGTGGCATGAATACCTCAAAAATAAGCTTATACTTGCTTTTATACGTGTTGGGTAGGGTTAGGGCCGAAGTAACCGTGTCCCGGGCAAAATAGGAAAAACTCATGTCACCGGCCCCCTGGCTAGCGCCGGGCTCCCACCAAGGCGCTGCCCCTCATAAACTTTCTGCCTCCAGCACCACAGGTGGCGCCCAAAATTGCAAAATTCTGGTTTCGTCCGTTTTGGCTCTAATTCGCGCGTTTCGCTCCCAAGTGATCCCGAATCATTCCTAAACATAAAAACACTTCAAATTAATATAAATCATCACATTTAACATATAAAACTCACGAAATAAAAGTAAAATATGAGGCGATATCCATAGAAATATATACACTTTAAGCTAAACATCTCACACCAAGAGAACATCTGGAAAAACTATTTTCTGCAATATGGTATGAAATGGTTATTAGTGACCAAAAAAAAGATCATGCAGAAAAAAATATCATTGTGGTGAGATTTTGTGTAGTGCATGCATTGTACTTGGGTCTAGAACTTACTCGGTATGTGAGTCGAAGCAAAAGTTTAGGTGAGACTCGGTTTGAAAAATGATTTTAGGATGTCTTTTTTTTTTGAGTTTAATTCTTATCACAGATAAATTCTATCCCTAGTTAACCATTTTGAGCCTATAGACTTTTATTTCACATTACAAGCCTATACCTCTTTTGTCTTAATTGACAATGTTTTGATCCTTTTACCTTTTAAAGCACTTTAGTTGTAAAATGAGCGAAAAGAAGTAAGGAGGGAACTTGGATGGCTTTTGAGGGGAACCAATGAAAGGAAGAAAGGTGCACGTGTTTTGAATAAAAAAAACACCACTAGCGAAAAAAATATGAAAAAATGAGAAGGAAAAATATAGATGAATAAATTGATGGGCTGTATTCTGTTTTGATGATCTAACAAACTTTTATGTGAAGAACCAGATAAAGGACCTCATATGTGACCAGCACAACCAGTCAACTTTAACTCAAGGAATTTTGGACAATGTACTGTTGAACTCATAAGGAATAACTAAGGGACCCGGTCCCTTAACAGTCTCACAGACGAAAGTACAAGTCAACTCTACAGCTGTAAAAGCTATGACAGAAAAGTGACTGCCTACAACTATACATGCTACAGTGCAGTAACAGTGCAACAGTCACTTCCCATTGGTTAAAGGTGTACTATCTAGGTATGGGCATCCTTTTTGGGATGTCCTAGGGTTATAATATCTTGTTTGGAGACAAACAAGATATTCACTTGAGAATTTACTAAAAACATTCTCTCAATCATTAAAGAGGGCTCTAGCATTGAAGACTCAAGTGTGTCAAGAGCAAGAAGACAACTCCACTAAGACGGACCAGTTTCACCTTGTGTCGTTAGTGTACTTAGTTGAGTTGTAATCTTGCATTTTGTTTTCATTGTATCCTATTCACTTTTTTAGAAGCACTATGTTAGGAATCTCTCAACCTTAAACTTCCTGTGTTTCTGTCGTGACTAGTATAGTCACAAGTGAAAAGTCTTTGTAACTAGAGAGTGACAAAGTGGCTTGTAATAGGCATTATAAGTTAGTGTGTTATAGTCTTTGTAAGAAGGTCATTACAAAGTGGCTTGTAATAGTTTAGATTACAAGTTAGTGAAGTTAAAATCCTACAAGTGTAGGTCGTGGTTTTTTCCCCTTGAATGAGATTTTTCCACGTAAAAATCCCTTGTCATGTTTACTTGGTTTCTTAGTATACTTCTCTGAAGGAATTGGTATATGACCAGGTCTCTCTACAGTTTGGTGGACTCACAGAAACTATCAATTGGTATCAGAGCAGGTTATTTCTAAACGGTTAACACCTAAAAAGGATCTCTAATGGCTGCTCCACAAACTTTGAAGACGGACAGTCAACATATCGACCTCCTAGATTCAATGGTCAATACTATGGGTGGTGGAAAACCCGTATGCACGACTTCATAATGGCTGAATATTCAGAGTTATGGGACATCATCCTTGATGGTCCTCATGTTCCTATGCATAAGGTAGGAGAGGCAAGTCTGTTGGTTCCAAAGACCAGGAAGGATTTCAATGATGTTGACAGAAAAGCAATGGAAAAGAATTTTCGTGCAAAGATAATTTTGGTGTGTGGTATAGGACCTGACGAGTACAACAGTATCTAAGCATGTCAATCAACCAAAGAAATTTGGGAAGCTTTGCAAACAACTCATGAAGGAATGACGCAAGTGAAGCAGTCTAAAATCGACATGCTCACCACTGAGTATGAACTGTTCAGGATAAGGTACGATGAATCTATACAGGATATGCATACTAGATTCACCTCCATCATTAGTGAGCTTCACTCACTGGGAGAGGTCATTCCTAGAAACAAGCTAGTGCGAAAGATTTTTAGTGTTCTGCCTAGCTCCTGGTAAAGCAAAGTAAATGCTATCACTGAAGCAAAAGACTTGCAAACTCTAACAATGGATGAGTTAATCGGAAATCTGAAAACATATGAGATGAAAAGGAAGAAGGATAGTGAAAGGAGAGAACCTAAGAAGGAGAAGAACCTGGTTCTTCAAGTTGAAAAGAATGAATCAAGTGAAGAGGACAATGACATGGCTTATCTCACTAAGAGATTCTAGAAGATGGTTAGAAGAAACGGGGTATACCAAGAAGAGGCGGCTCAAGAAAGCCTAGAAACTATGATTTGTGCCATAAGTGTGGTAAGCCAGGACACTTCATAAAAGACTGCTCGCTCCTGAAGCAGGAGCCATACAAGCACAATTCTGACAAAGCTGCAAAGAGGAACTAGGTTCCTGACAAAAGATTCAGAAGAAAGAGTGCAACTGACAACATTGTGAAACATGCCCTTGCTGCATGGGGAGATTCTTCAAGCGAATCAGAAGAGGAACATGAAGCAAAAAACAACTCCATGATGGCAGTTGAGAATAAGGCCAGGGAGTACGATTCACTATTTGCTCTTATGGCTCAGTCTGATGATGAAGAAGAAGATGACAAAGATGACGTAAACTTCAGGGACGTTCAGATAAATCTGAATTCCTACTCTCCTAAAAAATTAATGTCATTATCGAATGTTCTCATTGATGCTTACTACAGCTTAGTTGAAGATAAAGACACCCTGACCATAGAACTAGGTGAAGTCGAACAAACTAGAGATGATCTAGTTGTGTGTGTGGTAGATTTGAAAGAAACCATAGGTGACCTTGAAAGAGAGAAGGAATCTCTAACTTGTAAAATCAACAGTGTTGAAAATTAGAGAGAAGACCTAGTGGTGGTGGTTGTAGACTTAAAAGAGACCACAAAAAACCTTGAAAAAGAAAAGGAAGTGCTAGAAGGAAAAACAAGAAAGATAGAAAATGGGAGATATGATCTAACTGTTGTGGTAGTAGACTTGAGAGAAACAGTTGAAAATCTAAATAATGAAAAGAACAACCTGAGTGAGAGGATTAATGCAGTTGAGCAGGAAAAAGATGATCTTATAGTGATAATCACAGACTTAGAAGAAACTATTAAGGGACTCAAGCTAGAACCTGGTGCCTCAGGAGTGGATAAAGGAAAAAAAAATAGCTAGTGAAAAACACATCAAGCTTGAAAAAGAACTTAATGATTTCATAACAAGTTTGTGCTGTGAGCTTGAGAAAAATAGGCAGTTGCAAACTAAAATGGGTAAATTAAAATCTGATCTTAAAAAGTCACTGAATTGGACCTGGTCCACGGATGCTGTCACTACCATGTACTTCAATAACAGTGGAAACATGCAGGGGATTGGGTTCCAAAAGGAGAAAACTCCTTAAAACCCTCACAACAAGTATGTCACGGTCCTAGACAATTGGCTTTGTACCCATTGTGGAAACAACGGGCACTTCAAGGAAAGTTGCCCAGCCAGGGATCAGTCAGTTCAGCCCATGAATCCCAAGTAAACATGGAAATAAGTACATCTTCGTGATTGTAGATGACTACTCAAGATTCACTTGGACACTATTTCTTAGAACAAAAGATGAGACGTTTGAAGTATTTGTGGCTTTTGTCAAGAAAATCCAAGTGAAGATGAACTTGAAGGTAGCTTGCATTAGATTCGACCATGGGACTGAATTTGACAATGAGAAATTTGATGAGTTTTGCACTGGAAATGGAATCACGCACAACTTCTCATCTCCTAGGACTCCTCAGTAAAACGGAGTAGTGGAAAGGAAGAAAAGGACCGTGGAAGATATGGCAGGAACAATGCTCATCGATAGTGGAATTGCAAAGAACTGGGCAGAAGCAATCAACACTGCGTGCTACTTGGTGAACAGGTGCATGATTAGGTCCTCCCTAAACAAAACCCCCTATGAATTGCTCAATGGAAGAAAGCCAAAGATAACCCATCTGAGAGCCTTTGGATGCAAGTGCTATGTTCTGAACAATGGGAAGGATCAACATGGAAAATTTGATGCCAAAAGTGATGATGGAATCTTTTTGGGATACTCTTCCCAAAGCAAAGCATACAAAGTGTACAACAAGAGAACCCAATGCGTAGAAGAGAGTGTTCATGTGCTTTTCAACCAGACTCCCTCCTCAAATAAGGACAAAAATGGTGATAATCAAGACAATGAACCACTCCTGGTTCCTGGAGAGATATCTGATGTCTCTAATGGAAAAGCTGACATGATGAGTCAAACCAAGAAGATGAGTGAAGGCAATGCATCCTCTTCCTCCGGTCCACAGGAGGAACCTAGTACCCTATCTCTCTAACAGAAGCTGAAGAAAGATTTGGAGATGTTGTGGAAGGTACTCCACAGGTAGCAGAACAAGAAGTGCAGGGAAATTCCTCTGATCTACCAAGTTCCTACACTCATCAAATTCAGGTCCCAAATTGGAAACATAAAAGCTCCCATCCCCTTGATAATATAATCACTCCCCTTGACTCCGGAATACAAACCAGAAACTCCCTAGCCTTCTCAGCCTTTCTATCCCAAATAGAACCAAAAAAATATCAAGGAAACTCTGAAGGATGCATATTGGATCATTGCTATGCAAGAGGAGCTCCATCAGTTTGAAAGAAACAAAGTCTGGCATCTGGTACCTCGACCATCAGACAGAACCATCATAGGAACCAGGTGGGTATTCAGGACCAAGTTGGATGAGAACGGGAAAACAACTAGAAACAAAGCAAGGCTCGTCGTTCATGGTTACAACCAAGAGGAAGGGATTGATTATGATGAAACATTTGCTCCTCTTGCTCGCATGGAAACCATTCGGATTCTCATTGCTTTTGCATCTCATATGTAATTCACCTTATTCCAAAGGGATCTGAAAAGTGCATTCTTGAATGGATATCTCAAGGAAGAAGTGAACCTCCTGGGTTTGAAAGTCATGCTCACCCAGAGTATGTCTTCAAACTGGACAAAGCCTTGTATGGTTTGGAGCAAGCCCCTAGATCTTGGTGTGAGAGGCTTTCCAAGTTCCTACTGGATAATGGATTCACTCGAGGAAAGATTGACAACACCCTATTTATAAAGAAACGGGGAAGGAACCTTCTTATTATCCAGGTGTATGTGGATGATATTATCTTTGGGGCTACAACAGACTCACTGTGTAAGGAATTTTCCATGCTTATGGGCAGTGAGTTTGAGATGAGCATGATCGGGGAACTGAACTTCTTCCTGGGTATTCAAGTGAAACAATCCACAAAGGGAACTTGTAGCAGCCAGCAGAAGTACATCAAGGAGCTGCTCAAGAGGTTTGACATGGAAGATTCAAAAGTGATTGATACATGTTGCAGTGGAAACCAAGCTTGACATAGATGAATCTGGATCTCCTGTAAACCAAACAATGTATAGGGGAATCATTAGATCTCTACTTTAGCTCACTGCAAGCATGCCAGGCATTGTGTTCAGTGCGGGATTATGTGCAATATTTCAATCAAATCCCAATGATTCTCATCTAAAAGCTTCCAAAAGGATCCTGCGTTATCTCAAAGGCACACAGTACCTGGCCATGTACTATCCCTCAGGTGATAATTCAATCTTGTTGGTTATGCTGACGCTGATTATGCAGGTTATCTAGTGGATATGAAAAGCACTTTAATGGCTCATATTCTTGGATCCTGCCTCATCTCTTGGGGAATAAGGAAGCAAAACTCAGTGGCCTTGTCCACAGCTGAAGCAGAATATGTTGCAACTGCATCCCGCTGTGCTCAGCTACTGTGGATCAAACAACAATTGGAAGACTTTAGAGTGTACATTTACAACGTACCACTTCTATGTGACAACACTAGTGTTATCAACATGGCAAAGAACCCGGTTCAACACAAGAGAACTAAGCATATTGATGTGAGACATCACTTCCTCAGAGACAACGTTGAAAAGGGGTACATCTGTATGAAATTTTGCTTTACTGAAGATCAGATTGCAGATATCTTTACCAAGGCACTGGGCAGGGAACATTTTGAGAAAAATAGAATGGCACTGGGGCTACTGAGACCTAATTAGGAACCTAGTTCCTCTCTCTGGCTATGAAAGTCACCCTCAAGTACAAATAGCTAAAGTGTTTTCTGATGAAGTCTAACTCACATCAATACCGTTGCAGGTAGACACGCATGATGATTACAAACTTTAAAGGTATGGCATTGTAGAACAAAAGAAGACTGAGAAACCTTTTCAAGAAAAACAGGTACTGGACCTGGTTCCTGTACCCCATGTTAGTAGTCATGTGTATTCTCTACCTTTTTAAAAAATAAACAAAATTAATTACTGCTGCCACATTATCCACCTTTTCAGTAAACACGTCTATCACCTCTATCACTCTATCTTTTCAACTCCCTCTGCACGTTCTCTTTTCCCCAAACGTCTACCGTCATTTGAACCTATTCCTCTTCCCCCTCATTAATACACTCTCCTATAAAACTCCTTCTTCTCTAATCGCTCCTCACACACCTTCTCTCACTCTCTCCTCCTGAAAAAGCACTTTCTCTTCTCTGAAGCTTTTCTAAAAACCGTCAACAATGGCGCCACAAACACACCCTCTCTCTCCCCTACCTCTAATTCCAACATAGTTTCAACGGAGGATCAGGCCTCCTCTCTCCCAGAGGTCGCTACCTCCATACCTAACTCCTCTTCACTCCCAGCAGAATCAGAAACACCCAAGGAACCTCCAGTCACAGAAGCACCTATCGTTCCTCCTTCTTCATCTGAACCACCAAAAGAACCACCAGTCACTGAAGCTTCTCAGGCCTCTAAAGCCTCAGAGGACGACCCCAACCATTACCTTAACTCCTCTCTTCTCAATTCCTCGAATCCCATGGATTCTCCGAAAAAAGAGTCGGCCGAAAACATAATGGCCATCGCCTCTGAGAACCTTCCTTCTGAAGGGGATCCTTCTCTTCCTGAGACTCAGGGAGCAGATTCTTCTTTCCTAGAGGATTAGGGGACCATGGTCCTATTTGAGTCTCCTTTCCATGAGTCTGTGCATGAAAAACCTGGTGAGGAACCTGGTTCTCCTCTCCAAAAGACCCCCCAAGAACCCATCTTCTATACTCCTTCTCTAGAGTCCATACCTCATTTTTCTGAGCCCCCAAATTAAGATGATGAGGATGAAATGGTCTTGAGTGCCCGCTTAAAACTTCGTCAGCAAGTGAGTGCTCCTGAAACTTCTGTGAAGCGACCCTCTACTAGGTTACAGAAAAAAGAAGCCCTTGACTCGGATCTTGAGAAAAGTAAGAAGAGCAGTAAGAAGAGAAGTAAGCAGAAGAAGAAAAGGTTGATGAAGGAAGGGAAAGTGGTAGTGGATGAAGCCATACCAGTTGTTGAATTAGAAGAGGAAACTGCAGAGGAACCTAGTTCCTTGGTGGGGAGAAAGAAGTCTGTGTTTGCTGGGGTAGTTGAAGGACAAGTGAAACAATCTCTTTCACCCACAAAAAGTGGTGGGAAGTCTAAGAAAAAAAAGAAGCTGGTGAAGCGAGTGTTAAGAAGTTTGTGACTGAAGCAAGTGCCAACGGAAAGTCTGTGCAAGTGTCTGGTAAATGAAAAAGGGAGGTGGAAACAGAAAGGGAACCTGGTTCTAAGAAAGCATTATCAAGCGACAGAGGAAAGTGGAAGGAAAATGTTCTGAGTTAGCAAGTGTTATGGGTCACATGTTTGACCCTGAGATTTTTGAAATGGCTGGAATGAGCCAGCTGATGGCTATGGTTGAGTTCCAAAAATGGGAGCACCTATTCACTGTGAGTGTGCCCCAAGTCTTTAAGGATGCTGTGCACGAGTTTTATGCCAGCTTTTGGACCCCTACTGAGGGTCATATGTGTGCTGTGGTGGAAGGTATTGACTTTGTGTTTGATGATGCCGCCCTGGGAACAGTTCTCAATGTTCCGTCTAGAGGGTTGTCTTCAGTGGATCCTACAAAGTATGCTTGTGAGGGAAATTTTAGGAGAGCTATCGTTAAGGCGGGGACGGTCCAGCAGGGGGAACAGGTTCATAAGAAGGCCATGCTACCTCTCTACCAGCTTCTTTTTGAACTGGTGAATAAGGTCCTTCTTCCCCGTGCTGAGAGGCGCTCCATTGCTTCCAGGGCTGATCTGATCTTGATAGAAGCCATTGACCAGTTCAAACCAATCAACCTATCTGCTCTCATGATTGAACATATGGAGAAGGTTGTAAACGTCAAGGATGGAAATCACGGGCTCCCCTATGGTTTTATACTTACTCGGGTCTTTAAGTTTTACAAAGTGCCAGTTAAGAATCCCCGAGTAGGGACCCGCAAGCAAACCTTTTCGAAGACCACCCTTGAGGAATGTGAGTGTTTTGAGAAGGCTGGGGGCAACACTTCAACCATATCTCAGCTGATCAATGCGCTGAATGCTGCCAATGGTGTGATCAAGAGGTTGAAGGCTCAGATTGCCATTATGGAGGCTCAATCAAGTCAAGATGATGGGGGACCTGGTTCTGATATCTCCTCACATGAAGAAGTTTCCCTCTTGACAAAGAAGAACTTTGAGCTACGGCTACAGGTTGAGAACCTGACGGAGAAACTGCTCGAGGAACAGTCCTCTGCCAATGCCCGCATGGACCTGGTTCTCCGGACTCTTACTGCCTCCTCCTCCAAGCCTTCCTCCTCTAGTGCCCCTAGGATTCTGTCTTCTCTAGTCTGTCTGAATGATGATCTGGTTAACCGTTTTTGTCTTTTGTTGTTCTTTTGTGATTGGTATGTGGATAACACTTAATTTCTCCCGCCTGAAAATCCCAAATGAAGTCTTTGCTTTCCCAAGCAAAGACTTCTCTATGTTTTAAATCTTTTAATGAATGAAACTCAGTCTTTTTATGTTCTCCTTAATGCTTTTCTGCCTTTTTATTCTGTTCTCTATCATGTTGTGTGCACATAAGGGTCATGAGTTAGCTCTGTTGGACTTCTTTATGCTTTCTAACTGTTTGTGCCTTTTTATGATGCCAAAAGGGGGAAGTTAAGGGGATAATTGGGATAATTGATGGCAGGGATTAAGGGGGAAGCACGCAGACAGGGGGAACTACTTAGGAATCTGGTCTCTCATCTGTTATGTATTTGGTTATGCTAGTGTATATAACTTCCCACCAATTATAAAAGTTTGGCATCATCAAAAAGGGGGAAACTGATGGGCTGTATTCTGTTTTGATGATCTAACAAACTTTTATGTGAAGAACCAGATAAAGGACCTGATATGTGACCAACACAACCAGTCAGATTTAACTCAAGGAATTCTGGACAGTGTACTGTTGAACTCATAAGGAATAATTGAGGGACCTGATCCCTTAACAGTCTCACAGACGAAAGTACAAGTCAACTCTACAGCTGTAAAAGCTATGACAGAAAAGTGACTGCCTGCAACTGTACATGCTACAATGCAGTAACAGTGCAACAGTCACTTCCCATTGGTTGAAGAGTGTACTATCTAGGTATGGGCATCCTTCTTGGGATGTCCTAGGGTTATAATATCTTGTTTGAAGACAAACAAGATATTCACTTGAGCATTTACTAAAAACATTCTCTCAAGCATTGAAGATGGCTCTAGCACTGAAGACTCAAGTGTGTCAAGAGCAAGAAGACAACTCAACTGAGATGGACCAGTTTCACCTTGTGTTGTTAGTGTCCTTAGTTGAGTTGTAATCTTGCATTTTGTTTTCAATGTATCCTATTCGCTTTTGTAGAAGCACTGTGTTAGGAATCTCTCAACCTTAAACTTCCTGTGTTTCTGTCGTGACTAGTATAGTCACAAGTGAAAAGTTTTTGTAACTAGAGAGTGACAAAGTGGCTTGTAATAGGCATTACAAGTTAGTGTGTTAAAGTCTTTGTAAGAAGGTCATTACAAAGTGGCTTGTAATAGTTTATATTACAAGTTAGTGAAGTTGAAATCCTACAAGTGTAGGTCGTGGTTTTTATCCCCTCGAGTGGGATTTTTCCACGTAAAATTCCCTTGTCACGTTTACTTGCTTTCTTAGTATACTTCTATGAAGGAACTGGTAGAGGACCAGGTATCTCTACAGTTTGGTGGACTCACAGAAACTATCAAATTGACATCTTGTTCTTGCTAGTGGGTATGAATTAAAGTAGTGCCTAAAAAAAGAGGGAACGTTATTAGGGATGATTTTAGTTGTAAAATTAAAATTGGGACTGAAGAATTTGCGCTTACAGTTGATTATGTGATGTGTTAAAGTGCTTAGGAGGGTTAACCACTATTATTAAATATATCCTTCCCGTCCCTTAGCCCACATTACAACCATAAAAAAACTCCTAGTTGATTTTAGATCAAGTGAACCTACATGAGTAGAGATTTACATTATGGGAAAGCCTATGGTACCAATTTCATGCAGGTGACTTCTTTTGTGAGAGTGAGAGATTTTCTTTGACATATATGAGTTCTTAAAATATATTTGAGCATTTGATTTGAATGTATGGATTCAACTTACTCTCTTATTCTTGTTGTGAAGGCACATGGTTTCACAAGGGATAAATAACATTATTAGGCTTCTCTATGATGTTGGGTGTTCAAGCCATGAGTGCATTGTGACATTGAGTTGATTTTTGAGGCTAGGATTATTTTGAACATGTTGTCTATGTTTTGAATATTTGTGAAGTATGTCATACCAAGAGGTTGTGAGTTCGAGTCACCCCAAGAGCAAGGTGGGGAGTTCTTGGAGGGAAGGATGTCGGGGTCTATTGGAAACAACCTCTCTACCCCAAGGTAGGGGTAAGGTCTACGTACATACTACCCTCTCTAGACCTCACTAGTGGGGTTATACTTGGTTGTTGTTTTCATAAGAAAAGGAAAGTGTATGTGATTGCATATGCTAGAGTTTAATTGTTGCTATCAACCATGGTCACTGGTGTAGTGTGCTTCAAATGTGGTAAATATAAAGTGTGGGGTTGACTTGAGGACGAGCAACGCTTAAGTGTGGGGTTGACTCGAGGACGAGCAACGCTTAAGTGTGGGGTAGTGATGTTTGGCTATAATTCCTTTTTTTTAGTGTATTAGTTACCTTACACTTAGGTGCTTTCATGCTAAACTATACTATATTTGTGCTTTAATTGAGTTTATTTTATTTGCAGTTACGTTGAAGACGAAACTGGGAGCAAAGTAGAGATTTTATGTGTATTTTATGTACTACAAGAATGACTTGTGATTATGTTTTATGATGGAAAATATTATTATATCATAGTTGGTAATGATTGAAGACAAAATTATTAAAGGATCCAAGCGACCATATTGAGGTGAGATGAAATTGGAAAGCAAAGGAAAGAAATGAGAGTGTTAGGCAACTAGCACTAACAAAAGACCTCAAAATTGAGAACGAAGCAGCAGCAGGCGACGCGAGCAAATTTGCTCGCGTTAGAGCTCACGACGTGAGGCCCGTAGCGAAATGGTGCTCGCGTTTGAGACTCGCTAGGCGTGGTTTGTAGAGAGGTGCTTCGCGTGTTCCATGTTTCAAGCCTATTTTTTCTCTTTTTTGATTTTGGACTTGGTTATTTTATCTAGGTCTTTTCCCTAAACATATAAATAGTCATTAAACACCATTTTTAGTGAAGGGGGACGGGGGAGATCATAGAGCTGCTGTGAAGTTATCTTCAAGTTGATCCACTAGTGGGGTCTAAGAGGGTAGAGTATACGCAGACCTTACTCCTACCCTAGGGTAGAAAGGCTGTTTCCAATAGACCCTCGGCATCCTTCCCTCCAAGAACTCCCCACCTTGCTCTTGGGGTGACTCGAACTCACAACCTCTTGGTTGGAAGTGGAAGTTGCTTACCATCAGAGCAACCCCTCTTGTCAATTCGAGTTATCATATTTGGTTGTTTCTCTAATTATGTGCATAATTGCTTGATTGTTTGGCCAACAGTTGAGTTCTATTTACTAGCTATGATATGCTTGGGAAAGCCGTGTTTAGATTAGAGTGGAATTGGAGAGAGCTTGTTTTTGAACCCGTGGCTCGGGGAAAGATTTTGCTGTTAGGATAGGAATATATCTAATAGTCTTACTTAGTTGAATATTGTATTATATTCTTTCATGATAGATTCAAGACCATAGGAATATATGGTTGATATATTATGGATAGACATATAGTATTGTGGGAACATGCTATTTATATAAACGATCCGGTCAACTAGTGTCACGACCCAAATTCCAACTCAGGTCATGATGGCACCCAACACCGGAGTCGGGCAAGCCAACATCAGTTTACTAGCGAGATTACTTTACTTATTTAAATATTTAAGTACTTGTCAAATATAGACTTAGAAATCATTTAAATAAACGGTCAAGTGAATGCAACTTGGTTAAATGAACTCAAAATATCATTGCCATCATATGTGGTGTAGCAAAAATATTAGAAAATCCACTACGTGTACTAAGACCTAGTATCACAAGTCCACAGGCGACTAGTGGAATATACAAGGTAGACAAAATAAATATACAACCGTCTGAAAGGAGTAGACAGAAATATCAAAAAGAAATAGCAAAAACTCCAAAGTGCTGTTGAGGAACGCCAGAGAGAGTAGCTCACCGTGTAGTCTAATCCAGAAAGTACTCTCATGATCGCGCTCCGGTATGATAACCAGATGCACCAACCTGAGAACCTGTAAAATTAAGTACAAAAGCGTAGCATGAGTACATATAAACAAATATGTACCCAGTGAGTATCCCGTCTAAACTCGAAGAAGTAGTGACGAGAGGTAGACGTATTACTCACTAGGCTCATTAGACATAATATAATTAAACAGGTTTAATCAGGATTAGCAATTATGAAAATCAAGTAGACATGGAATATCAAGTATATGAACTACCGCCTACCGCAAGTGCCAAATAACAACATTTAGTAAAAGTCCAAAGTCCCCTACCACATAGAACAATTCATTTGACAATATTAATAAGACTCTCAGCCAAATACATAGAATATAGTATGCCGAGGCGTACAGCCGAAGCGACGCAAAAATTAAATGTGCACTGCCGAAGGGTCGAATGAATCGAATCATAGATGCATCTATTACCCCGCTCGCGAATTGATCGTGCGATGCAATTGACATAATATAAGGCTACCCTGCTCACGAATCATACATGCGACGCGGGTGCTCGTATACATACACAGAATTATCAGGAAACTCGAGAAAAATAAAGTTCACACTTGGAAAACAAGAATCATGGCAACAAAAAGATTTAATGTAACCTTCCATTTTCTCATGCTAGTTTCAAGGATAATAATCGACTAGGAATACATGCAGGGATAAAAGTAAGGCATATAAGCATGCTTGTGAATCCTAAAGACTACCCGGCATAACATAGTAGTAGCTACGCACGGACTCCCGTCACCTCATGCGTGGTTAGCCCCCGCAGATAAGGACAATTCTATCATTTATAATTACCTATGGGGACAATTCCCTCTTACAAGGTTAGAAAGGAGACTCACCACGCATAGAACCTACTTCCCGGGTCAAGAACGCACCCGAAACTCCAAACTCTACACCCGAGGACTTGAAACTAGTCAAATATTATATAAATACGTTAATATACACTCAAAAGTTTGAAATTCTCTTACTAGCTTAGCTAATTCATCTTTCTTGAAGAAATCCCAAAATACACCCCCAGGCCCACATGCTCAGATTCCGAAAATTTTCGGAAAAAAACACTCACTGATAGCCTAAGGATCATAAATATATAGTTTTTACATGATTTCATGGTAGAAAAGTGGCGAAATTCCCTAAAGTTCATCAACCCTAGGTTTTCACCCTAACCCCTATGATTTCCACTAATTAGGTGTCAATCTACCTAAGATTTAGTGTAATAATCTAACATTTAAGTGGAAATTACTTACCTTCTAGTAGCTAGGCTGAATACCCTCTTGAAAGCTCTCAAAATCGCCAATGGAGGAGAAGAAAAATGGTGAAAAATGGTTAAGTACCGAATTAAAAGGGTACTGCCTTCAGTGACCTCGCACCTGCGGCTCGAGGACCGCACCTGCGGTCCCGCATTTGCGAGCCATTGGTCGCACCTACGGATTTGGCAAGGAGCCTGGGGATCGCACCTGCGATAGGAATTCCGCACCAGCGGACCCGCTCCTGCGGAGAAGGGTCCGCACCTGCGAAGGTAGGACTTTCCTCATTGGAGTCGCACCTGCAAGGCCTCGACCGCAGGAGTAGTCTCGCACTTACGATCTGGAAACCGCACCTGCGGTCACACCAGACCTGGTGCACCAACAGCTGAAACTGCTGGTTTTTGGCCCCGTTTGGTGTCCGGGAGGCACCTGGGCCCACCCGAACTCCCGTGCAATTATACCAACAAGTCCTAAATCATATTACGGACTATCTCGAGCCTTCGGAACACCCAAAACCACGCTAAAACTCAAAATCACTCCTACAAACCCCTAGATTCAAACTTAAGAATTTTCAACTTCTTGAAATTCGGTTTCAATGCGCCGAACTGACCTATACTACTCGGAATGACACCAAATTTTGCAAGCAAGTCATAAATGACATAACAGAACTATTCCCAGTATCGGAATTCCGTTCGGACCTCGGTAACTCTGAAACACGTTCCAAACCAAATTATGAACTTAAGGAAACTCTATTTCGCTATTTGGCGTTGAAACGCTCCCGGGTCATCCAAAACCCATTCCGGACATACGCACAAGTCCGAAATAATCATACGAAGCTACTGTAATCGGCGAAACTCGATTCTGAGGTCGTTTACTCCGAATGTTGACCGAAGTCAACCTTGGCCTTAAAAGCCAAATCTTAAGGAACCAAGTGTTCCTATATTACTCTATACACCTCCGAATCCCGAACCACCCGTCCCCGCAAGTCATGAATCACTGAAATTCGCTACGGGAAGTCTTATTTAGGGGAACGGGGTCCGAATACGTAAAACGACCGGTCGGGTCGTTATATTCTCCACCTCTTAAACAAACGTTCGTCCTCGAACGAGTCTAGAATCATACCTTAAGTGCTGAATAAGTGTGGATATCTGCTCCGCATGTCCTCCTTGGACTCCCAAGTCTCCTCCTCAACTGGTTGGCCCCTCTACTAGACCTTCACTGCAGAAACTCTCTTGGATCTCAACTGGTAGTCCTGTCTATCAATAATGGCAACTGGATCCTCCTCGTAGCCCAACCTCTCATCCATCTGAATAGTGCTGAAATCAACCACGTGAGAGAAGTCGGCGTGATATCTCCGGATCATGGATACATGAAAGACCGGATGGACTCCTGATAAGCTGGGAGGTAGATCAAGTTCACAGGCAACCTCTCCAACACGCCTCAATATCTCAAAAGGACCTATAAACCTCGGGTAGCTTTCCCTTCTTCCCGAATCTCATAATGCCCTTCATCAACGACACCTTCAACAGAACCTTATCTCCCTCCATAAATGACACATCACGTGCCCTCTGATCCGCGTAACTCTTCTGTCTGGACTGTGCTGTGCGGAGCCTCTCCTGAATCAACTTCACCTTCTCCAAGGCATCTCTCACCAAGTTCGTTCCATATAACTTAGCCTCGCCAGGCTCAAACCACCCGATAGGAGAACGACATCGCCGACCATATAAAGCCTAAAATGGAGCCATCTGAATGCTGGACTGATATCTATTATTGTAAGCAAACTCGGCCAAAGGCAAGAACTGGTCCCACTGACCCCCAAAATCAATCACACATGCTCTGAGCATGTCCTCTAATATCTGAACTGTACGCTCCGACTGACCGTCAGTCTGCGGATGAAATGTTGTGCTGAGGTCTATCTGAGTTACCCATCTCTCTGTGCAATGCTCTCCAAAAGTGCGAGGTGAACTGAGGACGTCGATCTGATATAATGGACACCGGCACACCATGCAACCAGACTATCTCTCGAATGTAGATTTTGGTTGCCTCTCAGAAGTATAAGTAGTACACACCGGAATAAAATGCGCCGATTTGGTCAATCTATCCACAATGACCCAAACCGCGTCAACCTTCCGCAAGGTCCGAGGCAACCCAACCACGAAGTCCATAGTGATGCGCTCCCACTTCCACTTAGGAATGGCTTGGCCTCTGGTGCTCATACTTAACCTGCTGGCAGTTAAGCAACCTATCCACATACTCCACAATGTCTTTCTTCATTCGCCTCCACCAGAAATGTTGCTTCAGATCACGATACATCTTCGTAGCACCATGATGAACAGAATACTGCGAACTGTGCGCCTCCTCTAAAATCCTGTACCTCAAGCTATCAACATTAGGAACACACAACCGACCCTGAAGTCTCAGAACACCATCCTCTCCAATAGTAACCTCCTTGGCACCACCCTAAACCACTGTTTCTCGTAGCTCCGCCAAGCGTGGATCATCATACTACCGAGCCTTAATCTCCCCCAATAACGAAGACTGAACAACTACATGTGCAAGAACTCGACGAGGCTCTGAAAGATCTAATCTCACCAAGCGATTAGCCAGGGAATGAATGTCCAAGGCTAGAGGTCTTTCCTCCGCTGCAATGAAAGCCAAACTATTCATACTTTCCGCCTTCCTGCTGAAAGCATCTGCTACTACATTCGCCTTACCCGGATGATAAAGAATGGTGATATCATAATCCTTCAGCAACTCAAGCCACCTGCGCTGCCTCAAATTAAGATCCCTCTGCTTGAACAAGTGTTGCGAGCTGCGGTGGTCTGTATAAACCTCACAAGACACCCCATACAAGTAATGCCTCCCAATCTTAAGAGCATGAACAATCGCTGCTGATGCGAGACTAAATTGCATAGTTTAACATGTGATATACCTTACATTTTATGCGCATTAATGATAAAAATACACTTGTTATGTGCTTAATGGATTTTATTTCATGTGTAGGTGAATTGGAGATGGAAACGGATCTAAAGAGATGCAAATACGTCGAAAGATACGCGAAAGAAGACACCCGGGTGATATCCGGGCAACAGAGCCAAACACCCTGACCCTACCTGGCGTTAGCCAGGCGTTAGGGCTGAAACACCAGCCCTAGCCTGGCGTTAGCCAGGCGTTTGGGTCCAAACGCCAGGGGCTGCCCAGTTCGACCAAATCCGAGTTTTGACGGGTTTAAGTGTTTTCCAATTGAAATAGAAGTCTCCTACACGGTTAGGGTTCACCCTAAACCTATAAATAGACTCCTAAAACACAACTACAAGGGGATTAATTAGAGATTCGAGATTAGAGTGGATACGGACGGCAAAACATCGATTTGTACATATTTTCTTCATAACTTTGTAGTTTAATTATGCAAGTTATTTCAGATTTGATTCTTTTGAACATGTTTAGCTAATTTTTGGTAGAACCCGTTGGGGAATAAAATTA